>JAPQRP010000019.1:539134-554505 GCA_037367295.1 Apogon hyalosoma
ACCTGCCTACTTACCTACCTACTTATTCACCTACTTACCTACCTACTTACTCACCTACCTACTTACCTATTTATTCACCTACTTACCTACCTACTCATATACCTGCCTACTTACCTACCTACTTATTCACCTACTTACCTACCTACCTACTTACTCACCTTACTAACCCAGGTTTTCTACTGACATGTTAGACAGCGCTCTCCACCACCAACATCAAAACACTAAATGAGGAAATGTGTTTGGTTCGAATGGTGTTCCTGCCTCCAGTGGAGTTCACAGACTGCACAATCAATACCACTGAGAACTGAAGCTGCTCTGGAGGCATGTGGTGAATCGGTGCCGTACTCAGACACTTTATGTTGCCTTTTCCTTTCATTTGTCACCTGCTTGGACATACTGACCCCGCTGCCTCGCCTGACGCTACCGTCCCTTTGCCATATCACGCTCTCGTTTAACTCCAGTAGATGTTTGAGATGCCTCATTGATGCCACCGACGTATCTGCATCTGGTCACCTGTCATTTGTGTTTATTCACAAATTAGTGGACCATCTCAGCAGGGAACGGTCACGTCAAACATTCTCCAGCCGCAGGATAAACAAGGCTTCAGACTTTGAGAAAAACTAGCCGCAGATGAAGAACTAAGCCAGGAAGCAGACGGTGATTCTTTACGTCAGACGAGCGACATTAATGTATGAGGTCAATTCTACCCTGAGAGTGAACGTACACCTTGGGGAATATGAATGTTTAGCTTCAAGTGAGTAACAGGATGAGAAGGTCAGCGTTGGGTTCTGACGGTCCAGCATCGAACGGAGAACTTGCCGAGTGCTAAACTAAAGAAGTACACATTTCCATTGACGTTTTAGGTGTTCTATATTATAAATGTGGAAGGAGAAAAATAGATTAAAATAATGATATAAATAATGGTCTTTACTTATATATCCTTTTCTGCCTGTATATATCCTAATTAAATATAGACTTAGACACATTTTATTGATCCACAAGGGAAATTATTTGGTCACAATAGCTAAGTTGCAGACAAAAACGCTGTCAAAAAAGCAAAAAAAAAAAAAAAAGGAAATAAGTTGTAAAAGAGATAAAAGCATATATAATAAGAATTGAATAAACTAATAAACCAGAAAAAAATACGAGGTTTGTATATGTACAAATCTACAGGAAATGGAAGTAAATATACACTATATACACACACTAATAAAGCAGGGGGAAAAAACGGTACATATTTCTTATCTGTAGTACAGAGTTAGCTTTGTGTTTATCTCAGCAGCTTTTGCAGTACTTTATTAGTATATGTATGTTTAATATTTTATCTTGTAAATTTTGTACATTTTTTACAATTTTTCAGTGTTTTGTGTGATAACCTGTGTGACATTTTATACAGTTGTTTTTGCACAAATTCTTTTTGCTGCTAAACAAATTTTCATTATTCCTGTGACAGTCACAATAAAGATCTATTCTATTCTATTCTATTCTATTCTATTCTAACTGACATTATTTTATAATAAAGAATGGCTTAATTTTCCTGCTCATTTCACATGAGATTTGTGTTGCGAGATCTCACAAGAGTTTGTTACAAAGACACGGTTCAAAGCAATTTTCACCATTTTTGGGTCTGACAAACATCATTTAAATGTCAGAATGTTCGGACATATTTTCAGGGTGGACTACAACTGCTGCTGCTGACAAACAATCACAGCCTATTTGGAGAAATGTTCGTCGATGGTCTTGACCTGATATGTGCAAATGTTGCGATGTAATTAGTTATAAAATGCAACAAATTAAACAGGAATTAAAACAGGTTGTAGAAATCCACTGGATTTTTCCCAGAATGAATATACAGGTAGCTTTGCAGCACCTGGAGGGTTCAAATTCAAACTGTATGAACTATTCGGGTCCAAATACACAAATAAATGAACCACAGACTAAGAAAAGTAGGTTTAACAAAATATGACCCCTTTAAGGAGCGGATGTGATTCTTCCTCCGTGGATGGACGTTAAATTATCGTTTGCATCTTTGGGTCACACTAAATATCATTTCTGAGTTTCAAGATAAGAGTGGGAACAATTTTCTCAACTTTTAAAAGAGCTTTTCCTGTTTGGAAAAAGTGCATTCTATAGGAACACGGTTCTATGGGACATGGTTACAGCTACTGTACAGACATGAAACACATCACACACATACAAATACACACTGGAGTACTTTACATAAACAACACAGCTGCATTAAGGGTAATTTAGCTAAAGGCTTTGGCACGGTGACAGTGGAACCACAGTACATGATCTAAACACTGCGATGCAATGTTGACTCTAAGGCACTACATGTAAACATGGCATAGTTTGTCCACTGGAGGAGAGTCCATCGCATATCCATTACCCTTCAGCTACTCAACACTGTTTATGTATGTTATAAAGCCAATTTTATACAGTTCACTTGGAGCGAGACAGTTTTATATATATATATATATATATATATATATATATTAAAAAAAAAAAAAAAAAAGTCCAGTGCGAGTTTCCCTGTTGGTGAAAAAGCCTGAACTGTGAATGGGCTGATATTTGAGGCTGACAGGTGGAGATGGGGGAAGATGTAAGCCTCTTAGGACTCCTGTAAAGATATTATTAAAGGCTATTTTAAATTCTAAGTGTCAGATTATAAATGCATCTGCCTGTTCCACTGAGAAGCAGCATTGTGAGCCGCTGCTGTTACGATACAGACGCCTGGATTATGTGTCGCTAATGCATCTGATGAGGAAGTTCCCGCCACGTCTCAGCCTCTGTCTTTTATTTATATTTTCATTTCACACTTCTCCTCCTCTCTGTCACTATGTTTTCCAAAGCACTATCTTCATTCTCTTTCAGTATCATCCTTGGCATTGTCAGCGACGTGTTCACTGCAGCTGATGAGTTTGGATTGCGGAGTCAAAAAGATACTGTCAGGTGACATTACTCAGGTATATCAACCTGTATCGCCGCAGAATACAAAGAAGTCGTATCAGTAGGAGGTTATGCAACATTACACATATTGTGCAGAGCAACAAAAACAGCACATAGTTGTATGTTTAACGCATAAAGACCCAGTGCTGCTTTTATGACGGTTCATAAATGAAATTTTCCTTCTATTTAACTTTTCTTAAGTGATTCATCAACATTTATTATAACATGACCTTCTCTATTTAGTGTTTTTTCAGTGAAAATCTGGTATTTTCCTATATTTAATTTACTGATAATGAAGATGTTCATAAACGCTGAAGTAAAGTCGAGGGTTATTACATGAGAAACAGAGAAAACTGAAGAAAAAATGACTTTTTCAACAAGTGTGTCTCCATGGGTTTTACTGGTGAATCAATGTTATAGAAGATGACGTTGTTTCCACGTTCATTAACAGTATCTGATGATCATGAAAAGATGACAAACTGCATTTTACACCAATTATTTACATGTATCGATAGGATTAGTGGATCAACAGGTATTAAACGGGTTAGATCAGTAGATGGTTTTGGTGACTGGTGGATGTTTTGGTCTTAATGAGTTAAATTATACCAAGCTTCATTTTTGTGATTTCCATTTTTTTTTCTCTCTCAAGCAACCACTTACTGTGATAACATCCTCTGCATTTTCTCTTGGGTGATTTACTGATCAAATAGATTTTCAGAAAAACTATGAGGAAATTCCTAAAGTATTATATCCAAACATAAAAAATTGATAGAAAAGTGACTCTTTTTTTTTTTTTTTCTTTTTAGATCTATCGTTAACAAATGTAAAAACAAACATCCACTACTGTCATTTATCAAACTCCATGGGTTTTACTGGTGAATCAATGTTGTAGAAGATGATGGTGTTCCTGTTTACAGTTATGTTGCACTAAAACAGTGTCATTGTTTTTGCACTATTGCTGTTTGTACTGTGGTTAAATTATGTTGGAAAATTCAAACTATGAAATGTATTTATTTTTTTTGTTTTTGTTTCACCCCTATAAACACACAGATGTACCGTAGGTTATTAAGAATGATATATATTGGTAATCGCAGTACTACCAAATCGAGATATTATCGTTATCGTGAGCTATGTATCGTGTATTGTATCGTATGGTACGGTAGCCTGAGATTTCCAGCCCTAATATTAAGTTTACATGTTCACGAAAACTCACAGTTTATTCAAAGATTATTATATCAGAACAGAGAAAACTGAAGAAAGTTTCTTTTTAAGCAAATATGTAATTAACTGAACATAAACCCAGTGTGTCCATCCACTGTCACTGATCCAACTCCATGGGTTTTACTGGTGAATCCATGTTGTAGAAGATGATGGTGTTTCCATGGTAACTACGGAGCCTCTGAACGTCCAAATGGATCATATCTGATGGCACTAAATAGCTGATAAACTGCATTTTACCTGAATTATCTGAAGGTATTGATAGGTTTAGTGGTTCAGAAGTTATTCAACTATATCAGTAGATGCTTTTGGTCGCCGGTGGCTCTTTAGGTCTATTAGGGTTAAGAAACAGTATATTAAAAAAAAATAACACGAAAAAGAACGAACTATTAATGCTTTCAGACACATTTAGAAATGTAACACTAGATAACATGCGGTCAGTAGCATTATCCACAGCTCCATGTCTCCATGTCTGGGCACTGATTCTGAGATAGTGATGCCCAGAAATATCCCTGGCGATCTGTGTAGCAGGTCTGAAGCGTAAATACAACAGGCAGATGCAGCGGGCCTGGATCACTGCCAGTCCACGGACCATCAGGGGATTCACCGACCGCTGGAAACCTGTTCCAAAGTTGGGGTACGGTTGACTGGGTACCGCCCGACTGCCTCCTTCCAACCATGAGCTGATCATGATCATGTGGTATCATTGGTTATTATCACCAACACATGAATCTGGCTCCATTGCAAACATGATCCAGTGCCCGGAGCCTTGTCATTCAGTCACAAAGAAGCAACTGACCATATCATTACTCCTGTCACTAGCATGTTTTGTTTTTTTTTTTTTTATACATAAGTTCATATTCGTTGTCATGAAACTGCACTATATGGACAAAAGAATCGGGACATGTTGAATTCAGGTGTTTCTTTTCGAACAGGGGTCTGGGATGCAAAACAACAACATATCATTGCATTGCATTGGGTAGTTTTGTTTGAATTGCTTCCAAAATGCTTGGTTATAAACTATACGGACAAAAATGTTGGGACTTATCATGGCAGCAGCTCTTAAGATGTCCTGTTCATGATGATTTCAGATATAAACATCAATATTTCATTAACCCATAAAGACATAAATATCTACTGGTGTAAACTGTTTAATACCTGTTGATCCACTAAATCTATCAATCCATGTAAATCATTGGTGTAAAATACAGTTTGTCGTCTATTCATGGTCATCAGATATGACCCATTTGGACGTTCAGAGGCTCCGTAGTTGCCATGGAAACACATCATCTTCTACAACACTGATTCACCAGCAAAACCCATGGAGTTCGATACATGACAGTGGATGGAGACACTTGGTTTATGTTCTGTTAACGATAGATTTTACAGAAAAAGTCACGTTTTTCTCTATTTTTGCTATGATAACCCTCAAATGTAATATCGGCGCAACGAATAGAGCACACGACGAGTAAAGTAAATGTTGAAAAATGCCTGATTTTCACAAAAAAAAAAGCCAAATGGATAAATAGTGATACATCACTTTACAAAGGTCAAATCTAGAGGAAAAAAAAAATCATTTTGTGACTGACACATAATTAGCACTGGGCGTTCATGGGTTAAACATCACAGTCTGATCAAGGCGCGGGGAAGGGCGGGGCGCTACACCCGCCTTGTACCCATCGTGATCTCGATAATGCTTCATTTTTATTAATGTTTTGCGACAGCGTTTTTCACCTGCAGCCTTCCTCTGCCTGATTCTTGATCTCATGAAATAAGAACTGATTGATGAGCGCAAACTTTCCACCGACTCAGGCAGGATAAAGGATAAGGCGTGATCCCTGACGGTATCTGTGGTCGACAACAGTTAATGACAGACACCGGGAGGCTTTTTTCTACCCTGGTATTTCACTTTACAGCCATCTGAAGGTTCTAGGTATATGCTCCATTAGTTATTCTAATAAATGAGCAATGCACTGATACTAGCATAAGCACCAGACTGTTACAAAATACCCACAGGTACTGCCAAGTGTATGTAAATATATATGTTGGTGGTTAATACTAATTACTGTATTAAATTCCTGTGTCAGTGTAAATAACTTTAATAGCTCCCACAGGACCAGCATCACTTCTCTATGGGTGATTTTAGTTAAACTGCAAATCCACTACAGGGACATAGTTATTACCCCGCCCCCCAAACAGGATGTGGTTCAGTTTGTTTGTTTGTTTGTTTGTTAACACTCCAGCAGAAAAACTACTGGGTGAATTCATACCAGATTTTATTTATAGATTTCCAGTGACCCAAAATAGACCTCATTACATTTTGGGAACAGTAGGCCAAAGTTGACATTTTTTAGGAATTTTTAAAATATTTTTTCTCGTTTTGACCTTTAAACAAATTTGTCAGAGAATTCTTTTTCGTGGATTTACAGCTGTGAAAAAAACAATCGTAGAGTTATGGTTTAATAAAGACATAACCCTATTAAACGCTAGTTATTAAATGTACAACGCATGGATAATTTAGAGGACTCAACAGCCAGACTTAACCGGATAAAGCCCCAAACTGTAGCTAAATGGTCACATTTTGTGGTATATATTACAGAAATGTTGAAAAAAAAAAAAGTCATGTATTTTTCCTTTGCTTTTTTTATTTGTATATGTATGTGTGTATTGTAACGTGGTATGCGCCTATTTTCCTTGGCTTTGACTTTAGTTCTTAATAAGATGATGGTCTGTGTTCTTTGTGTTTTTGTTGTGTTAGTGCTGTTAAAACTTGTCAATAGAAAGTAAATCACAAAAAAAAATGTTAAAAAAAAAAACTCCCATTTACTTATAATGGGCGGAATTTCACATGTATAAAAAAAATCTATTTTGTTGCAATTTACTTCAAATTTGGTACATATACAGAGGCAATTAATACGCTAACATCAGCACACGCATAGACATGATGACATCAGCTGGATCGATGCCAAAATAAGCTACAGTACGTGTGAAGGGCGACTCTGTATGTAACAGCAGTAATACAGGAGTCATGTGATGCATTACAATTCTGAGACAATAATATCATAAGGTACGGAATCACTTTTAAATAACAGTAACAAGTCATCTGTCATGGATTACAGTTTGGAAGTAACTTTGTGCAACACTGATTAAAATGACTCAAGTAGGTCAAATGGGCTCAACCTCAAACATGTACAGCCGCAAAATGACACATACCCATGGAAGCAGTAAAATTAATATAAAAAAAAATAATAATGAGATGAGATGAGCTTTAATACTAAAACACTGAAGGGGGCCCGGGAAGGAATGTGAGTACTTTTCCCATCAGTGGTCGGTACAGTTGGGCCAACTCGCTCTTTCTATTACAGCTCATGAATTTATGTTTAAGACTTTGAACATGCGGCCAAAAGTGTATAATTTTCTAAACTCACAGTATGGTTCCTCCTGCAGCTCAGCTTTGATGTTCCTCGTGGAGGTTGAGAGCTCATATTCTCCTCCTGTTCCATTTGAGATCATTAGCATAGCGCCATTATAAATAATTACGCATGTTCTATTCAGATTTAAGCACACAAACGCTTCCAAAATCGTCTGTGATGGTGCCGAGGTGGTACGTTCTTTTATTTTTACGGACTCAATTTGGAATACGCTGCTAATATTACGTCTGCATTTGAGTAGAAAGGGTCCACCTAGTTATTCTTAATTGACACGTAATATCGCCGGTGTGAGTTTGCACATTTGGGTGTTGCTTCGCAGCTGTTAATGTCTTCTTCCATATGGTAATGGGCCATCATGAAAGGAAGGGAAGGGCTGAGCTGAGCTGAAATATGGAAACTTGTCCGTGCTCCCCGCTGTGTTCTAATCACATCAGACTCTATATTTAGTTGGGTTTTGTTTTCAGGAAGCGCAGACTGGGATTTACTGTGAATAGGCTCCGTTCTCAGGTTGGGGGTTTGTGATGGTGCGACAGGAGGAGGAGGAGCACATGTATCGCACTTGAAACAGACATTTCCAAAACAATTATTTATATATACTCTGGCACTCAGGTGTTGTCACAGAAAGCAGCAGCGGAGTTGAAACCTATTATGAGCCGCTCACCGCTCTCGTCCAAATGTCAAGTGAATTTAGAAGCATCTCCATCAGCTTTCGCCCGAGTGGAAAACAAATACTGATGAGTTTTGGACAGCTCGTTCTTTTTGATGTTGTTGCCACTTTTATTTTGACCGTATTTCACGCTGTAAGATCATAAAATAACAGCTCACACCTGGATTTTTTCCACACTTAAACTAACAGACTGAGGTGTTTTAACACTTCTGAGAGGGTGAAGTGAACGCACGATTATATTTAGCATTAAATATTCCAGCGCATGTGTCGTTAACGATCTGTTTGGTGTTGTTCGTCTGGCAAACACAGAATCATTTTGGCTTCTGTCAAGTGTGTGTGAAAACTTTAATAACAGTGTTGTAGCACCATGTGATGTATTTATTTCTTGTGTCTGTGGATGCCTGGTAGTGGCTGGACAGACAGATGAACTTTGACTACACCAGTCACTTTTCCACACTGGAAAAAATCTAAATCTTACCAAGTGTATTTGTCACATTTCCAGTCAAAATATCTCACTACATTTAAAACTAGAAAAGCATTCAGAGTGCAGACCTCCGCCAAGGCAGATCACCCCCCACACACACACCCCCAACACCACCGAAATGTAATCATTCGGTTTTTGTGCCAGTATCAACATTTCCTGAAAATTTCATCAAAATCCGTCCGTAACGTTTTGAGTTATCTCGCTACAGACAGACAAACAAACCCCGATGAAAACATAAGCTCCTTGGTGAAGATAATCAGACAAAATCACCTAAAGAGTAACTTTTCAGTGAGATATAAGAACTTATCTTTAGACAATAGATCTGGAAAATCTTATTTCAAGAAATCTTACCAAGATCATTTTCACTTGTTCCACTGGTAGATTTTTTTGCTTGAATTACGCAAAAAAAAAAAAAAAATTCTGTTGTCTTCACCCATTGGCTGAACACCAACAGGAAATAGAACTTTACAGATGCATTTTTGAGTCCTTAAGGTCTCACGGTCTTGCTGTTTTTTTTTTGTTTTGTTTTTTTTTTTTTTAATTTGAGCAATTGAATCATGGGCGTAAAGTGTGTTGTAACAAAGTGCTATTGAACATGTATTTAGTAAACTATTACTGAAAACTGATTAGTAATGCCTTACACTACTGCATTCAGCAAAAAGTAATCCATTACTGTAATACACTGCTTTTGTAATGCATTATTCCCAACACTGATGGTAGTATGTGCACCAACATATCATTAGTGTAAAATGTGATGTGAACAGAAAAGTGTCTCCCCAGCCTCCAGACTCCTCAGACTGTTGTTTTATTGTCATGTTTGTATGTTCTTGTGGGTGCTTTATGATGCTTCCTCTCACCTGACACACTCCGCTGATGCACATGTCGAAGGCGTCCGCCCGGCATCGGGTCCCGTCCAGAACCTTTGGGGCCAGTTCCACCGTGAGGCTCCGCCCCTTGGCCTGGCATCGAAGGGCACAGGGCGCAGCGGGGTCGTAAGGCGCCGGGACCCACTCATAAGTGACTCCCTGGTACTTGATGTCATTGTGGGCGGAACACTGCTGGGCTCGGAAGTCCCCAGACTCTGCAGGGCAGTCCTGAGAGCACAAGAAAACAAAAAAGGAGAAGCGTTAGGATGATCAGACATGGACTCATTACACTGAATTATGTTTGTTTTTTGTTTGGTCCTTTGCCCGAGCTGCGTCAACTGTTCGATGGAATATGATGTGAAAACACAGCAGTAATCAGCCTTACACTCTTCAAGTTTTTAATTTAACAGTCAAAAAGATAATGTTATTACACGGAAGTAAAGGAGTTTTTTTTTTAATCATTGTTGCACATCATCTGTTTCTAGAACAGTTTAGTTAGTTTGATATTTTGACAACCCCATCAAAAAGTATGCTTCCATATAATTCAGTTGCTAATACCATTAGGTTTTTTATGGACATACTTTTTTTCCATTATGTTTTGGTATAAATGTGAACAGTGTTCATCAGTGATGTTGATGATGAAGATGAGTATGAGTAGTATGATGATGATAATGAGTATGAGTACGACGATGATGATGATGGCGAGTGTGATGATGAGTATGGTGATGATGATGATGATGATGATGATAGTGTTGAAGATGATGATGATGATAGTGTTGATGATGATGATGATGATGATACTGTTGATGATGATAGTGTTGATGATGATAGTGTTGATGATGACGATGATGATGATGATAGTGTTGATGATGACGATGATGATGATAGTGATGATGATGATAGGGTTGATGATGATGATAGTGATGATGATGAGTATGATGGTGACTATTATTATTATTATTATCATTATTATTATTAATCATCATCATCATCATATTGACTGGTAAGAACATTTTAAGCTCTGTTAAGCCGCGGAACTCATCGGTGTTCTGTTCTAACGCCGGTGGAAGGAATGTGTGAGCTTTTCATGTGTGTTTTTTTTCTTTTCCGACTGGTCAGTGGAAGCGAAACAGAATGAGGGCAGAGAAGCGAACGCAGCAGGAAGTCAGTCAGCAGCTTAACACCTGGATGCTGCTCTGGACTGAACGCCGTCTCACATCAATAAGAGCCACTTGTTCCTGCGGGCGACCACTGGCAGCCATTTGGCGTCCAATAACCGCCTTATCTTCTCCCTGACTGAGAAGCGGACCCATAAAGTCTGACACACGGGCTCCTCTCTGCTCCACCGTGTCGGCGTTCATATCCGTATAGACGCCTATAGAACACAGCGCACAAAGCCTTCAGACAGACTTAGCCTTTCGACGTGTGGAGCAGGGAGATATGGGTAAATATTATCCTGGGAACACTTCCCACTGGATGTGATTGAAGCTCTACAGTGAGTCAAGACCGAACTGCGGGGGGAGAAATAAGGCCTGTCTTCCTCTGATTAAAAATGGTGTAAGAAAGTTGTTTCAGCAGGCTGGATGTGTTTCTGCGGTTTGGGAAAGAGCAGAGCTGCTGTAAAGCGGCCGTCGCTGGGGTGGTTGTGGCTGTTGCTCTGTAATGGATCAAATGACGACTGTTGATATAACAGGATGGACCGTCCAGGGCTGGTAGAGGGATTATTCATACAACATTAAACAGACTTTATTACAGAGAGAGAATGGCTACGTCCGTCACGTGTGCAGTCTGAGCTAAGCAGACGCGGCAGGAGGCAGCGGACTGGATATTTGAGGAGTAGATTTGATGTCTGCAAAGCTCAGTTTCCTACTTTTCTCCTCTTCCACGCTGCGTAAATACACGGCACTGAATTGAGTGGCTTCAAACCTCATTCGTATACAAATTAACCCTCGTCGTCTGTGGCTTAAATGACTATTTTTCTACAGCGTCCAGTAGTTTTTGAACCGCACGTACACTTTAACCCATAGAGACCCAAACATCCACCGTCGACCTTAACATCTTACAGCTGTAGCCATGATGCGTCCCAAAATTTTTTGTCCAAATCAATGATGTAGAAGATGATGTTTCCATGGCAACTATGGAGCCTCTGAATGTCCAAATAGGTCATATCTGATGATCATGAAAAGACGACGAACTGTATTTTACACCAGTGATTTACATGGATTGATAGAATTAGTGGATCAACAGGTATTAAACAGTTTACACCAGTAGATATTTATGTCTTTATGGGTTAATGAAATATTGATGTTTATGTCTGAAATCATCATGAACAGGACATCTTAAGAGCTGCTGCCATGATATGTCCCAACATTTTCGTCCCTATAGTTTGTAAACAAGCCTTTTGGAAGCAATTTAAACAAAACTAACCAATGCAATGATATGACATTACTGTTTTGTATCCCAGACCCCTGTTAGAAAAGAAACACCTGAATTCAACGTGTCCACATACTTTTGTCCATATAGTGCAATTTCACGACAACAAATATGAACTTTTGTATAAAAACATACTAGTGACGAAAGGAACGATATGGTCAGTTGCTTGTCTGTGACAATCACAAAAATGAGGCGTGGAATAATTGAACTCAGACATCCACCGTCGACCGAAACCATCTACTAAACGAAACGGTTTAATACCACTTTATCCATTAATCCTATCAATACATGAAAA
Organism: Apogon hyalosoma; assembly: GCA_037367295.1. NCBI lineage: Eukaryota > Metazoa > Chordata > Actinopteri > Kurtiformes > Apogonidae > Apogon > Apogon hyalosoma. The sequence continues at coordinate 551,478 of JAPQRP010000019.1, forward strand.
TACTTCAAGTAAAATACAGTTTGCCGTCTTTTCGTGGTCACTGATTCATCAATAAAACCCACAGAGTTGGATCAATGACAGTGGATGGACACACTGGGTTTATTTTGGGTTAATGATATATTTGACTGAAGAAGTCACTTTTTTTCAGCTTTCTCTGTTTTTGATATAACAACCCTCAACTGTAATCTGAGCTTTTATGGACATCTATATGAACATTGAATTGAATATAGGAAAATACGTGATTTAAACTGAAAAAAAAACACAAAATACAGTGGATAATATTATAATAAATGGTAATAAATCACTTAAGAAAAGTCAAATATAAAGAAACAAAAGTAGAACTGGGTATTTATGGATTAAAGCCAATATTGATGCAGTTTATGTTATGTAAAAACTACCAATCCAATAACACAGTGTGATATTCAGCTAGTTTTTACTATAATACAACACAATGTTCAATAATACAAATATATAAATTAAAAAATGTCACATTTTGACACTATTATTGTGACTTTAACTGAACTGGATTTAACTGACGTACTCCTGATGCAGATTATGTTTGACACGAGTCTAACTGGTACTATGGAAATACTAAATAACTATAAACTAACTACTAAATAAACTAAATAAACCAGGACAGGTCAGATAGCATATAAGCAGTTCATGGTCTCTGAGGATTAAGTGTCATGAAAATATAATAAAGCCTAAAAACAATAATACATCTTAAGTTTTTGGGTTTTTTTTTTTTTTGGTCTTTTTTGAGTCCGTGCACAAAGTTTTCTGTTTTTCTAGAATTGTAGTTTCCAAACTTCATCTCAGGACCCATATTTACAAAAGTACACCATGAATTTCCATATCTTAGTTTTTTCTGAGTCTTAAATAATATAATTTGCCTCTAACACTGATAACGAATGTAAACCACAGATGGAAACACACTGGCATTAACTAAAAAACAGAAAAAAACATGCAATTAAAATGATAGCACATGCAAGCCAATGACTGACAGAGGGTTTCACTGCCAAAAACAGACTCTTTTACATAATTCATGCCTTGTTGCATCTTTTCTTTTTGATGTGGTTATTCTCCTCCTAGATCTTTTCAACATTTTCATCTAATTTTCATCTGGTTGTGTGTGTTTTTTTCCAAATTGCTTTCATCTTGTTACATCTTTTTGCATCTGTCCTTTGGATTCGACATTTACAAAAGTAGTCCAAAGCTACACAAACTCTCAGAGGACACTCTTATTCTATTGTAACTGTGAAGACACATTCATATACAGTATATTAGTGAAAATATGAATTTTATTCTGACAAGTGAAGAAGTATTTGAGAATGTTGTGTTACTAGTCTCCAGACCTTCACTATGAGAAGGACCTGGTCTCAGACTCCGCATCATTTTAACTGGTCTTGTCTTGATGGCGAACAAAGAAAACTCTATTTTACTTTATGTTATTTTACATTATTATACTTTTTATTTTATGCTACATTATTGTACTTTTTTTGTTTTATTTTATTTTACTTTATTTTGTTTTGTTTTATTTTATTTTACTTGGTCTTGTCTTGGTCTCGAATCAAGAAGACACTATTTTATTTTATTTTACTTTATTGTACACATTTCCTTTTGTTTTATTTTATTTAATTTTGTTTTATTTAACAGGTTTCATTTCAATACCACTCAAACTCCTAACTGCAGAAATATCATTACACTTCTTTATTAAGAACTTCAACTATGCACAGTTTTTTGTATTGAGGTCCATGATCTCTTAAAGTCAGTACTTATTTACCTCGAAACACAACCTGGTCCAGAGTAAGCGATGCAACCGTGCAGATCTGCACTGGTAAACAGGAGCCACCTTTTTTTGATACTGAAAACTTGAGCTTGAATGAAGTTTCTTTATTAATACCTCAATCCTACAACTAGATCTAGTCTTTGATAAGACAATAACACCAGTGTGGGATGTGCATTGCTCATGTGAAAGATAATCAGCTGATAAGCAGACACGGAGCAGGAAATGTGACTAGGAAAACATAAAAATCCAATTACCAAAACACACACAGACTTTCCACAATATGATTGGTGTTCTGGGGTTCAAGTAGAGCCGAAAAATACCATCAACTGTCCATGAACAAATCCGTATTTCGTCATTATTAATCCCATCTCTGTGACTTTCTTTAAAGGGCTCATATTGATCTAAACCTACTTTTATTAGTCTTTGGTTCATTTATTTGTGTATTTGGACCCTTATAGTTCCAAAAGTTTGAATTTGAACCCTCCAGGTGCTGCAAAGCTATATTTATATTTATTTTGGCAAAAATCAAGTGAGTTTCTACAACCTGTTTGAATTCCTGCTTAATTTGTTACGTTTTATAGCGAGTTACGTCACGACATTAGCACACACAGGGTCAGCCAAAATAATGCATACACACATTAGGAAAAGAAAAACTTGCATAAATATTTCAACACCAAATTTATTCAGACGTCATGAGATTAATACAAGTTACCTTTGGCCTCTACAATTACAGGAGGCGCTCAAAGTGGTGTCCGTTGGCTTCCAGACATTTATGTGTTCGGCCAACTACCGCTGGGGTAACGTTGGCCAAAGCGTCCAATGCTCAACCAAACTCACACCTCCACTGTCTTTGGACTTCAACAACCTTCTCAAATTTGAAGCGCCACTTTAAAATGATCTTACGTCCCTCAATCGACAACCGTACCGCCGCCATGTTGTAGACGTCACTTGTTGATGCTACATTCATGCCGTCTGTTGGGAAAACATCCTACAACAGTACACAGTGTTATCGTAATTTGAGGAATCTATATGTACAGAAGTACTTATATAAATTAAATATTTATGCAAGTTTTTCTTTTCCTGATGTGTGTACACATGATTTTGTCTGACTCCGCATAAAGTCAAGACTTCCGATGAACATTTCTCTGAGGACGCCATAATCGTTTGTCAGCAGCAGCGGTTGTAGTAAAAACTGAAAATATGTCCAAACTTTGAGCCGATTACCTAAAATGTTCAGTT
>JAPQRP010000019.1:572920-599256 GCA_037367295.1 Apogon hyalosoma
ACCCTGGAGACCACATTGGACCTTACAGACCCTGGAGACCACATTGGACCTGACAGACCCTGGAGACCACATTGGACTGGAGATTGTTGACTCACTGTCCTCACTGGAACCGTTGTTGCTGTCACTGTCTTGTAATAAATTACCAAAAATAGTCACTTGCCCGATAAAGGGTTAAGCCAGTGGAAGCACTCGATGAGGCTTAGAAGTGGAAATCAGGGTCTGACATAAAACAGAATGTATGAGCAAGAAAAATCCAATGAAAAATCCCGAACAAAGTGTTAATAATTCAACTATATCACAACATTTCTTCAACCCAAATCAAAATGACTCTGTCCACCTAAACTACTTGTATCCATAATGCACTCTGACACCACAATGCTGCTAATGGTAGGCAAAGAAAAGAAAAAAAAAACAGTCAGTGACAAATTATATTCACTGACAAAACTCAAGGACAGTCGATAAGACTCAACAGTACGCTCATGCACTTTTAAAATCAACTTGGATAAACTTTTCCTTTCAGTTGTATAAATGACTTCTACCTCCTTTGTGCATCCAGTTTAGATTATGTTATTACATTTTAGACAAAAATGCAATATAGGATTGGCAGCTTGAGTGAATGTTGACCTTATAAAAGAGAATATAGGAGAATAGAACAGAAGTGGAGAACGATAAGGCTTCAGCCACATTATCGACAAATTCAGCAGTTGATGGTTTATTTCAGGGGCGTCAAACATACGGCCCGTGGGCCAAAACTGGCCCGCCAAAGAGTCCGGTCTGGCCCATGGGATGAATTTGTGAAATGCAAAAAATTACACTGAAGATATTAACAATCATACAGACCACTGTCATCTCAAGTAAATATTAACGTATAAATAATGAGACCAAATTTTCTTCGTGGTTTAATGTGAAAAAAATTATATTATATCATGCCTGTAAATAGTGACAACTCCGAGTTATCAAAATAATTTTTGTTCGGGTTCCACATTCAGCCCAGTTTGATCTCAAGATGGTCGGAACAGAAAAATACTATCATAATAACATATAAGTAGTGACAACTGCAAAACTCTTTCTTTGTTTTAGTGAAAAAAAGTGAAATTACATGAAAATCTTTACATTTACAAACGATCCCCTCACAAAAAAAAAAAAGAATAACTTCAGCAAATATGAACCTGAAATGTCTTAAGAGGAGTAAAAAATAAATGGAATATTAGCTATTTCATGCTTGTTACTAAATGTTTTGTGCATTTTTCGATAAAATATGATCTGTAAGTTGTAGTGTACACATGTGTACACTGGAAAAAATCCAAATCTTACCAAGTGTATTTTTCCTCATTTCTAGTCCAAATATCTCATCACACTTAAAATCAGACAGAATCACCTAAAGAGTAACTTTTCAGTGAGATATAAGAGCTTATTTTTAGACAATAAATCTGGAAAATCTTATTTCAAGAAATCTTACTAAGATAATTTCCACTTGTTCCATTGGCAGATTTTTTAAAAATTAATTCAAGCAAAAAAATCTTGTTTTTTTTTTTTTTTTTTACTTGTTTTTAGAGGGGCATCTTTCCCAGTGTAAATGAGAGGCTGAGGCATAATATTGGTAAAATGGCACTTTTTTTAATTGAGAAATGTTGGGTTGTTCATGTTGTTCACATTTTTTAAAGGATACTTTGTAGATGTAAACATTTTCATCATGTAATTTGACTTTTTTCACTTTAATCATTTTACTTTTCTGTCCCACTTAAGATCACATTAGACTGTACGTGGCCCCTGAACCCAAATGAGCTTCACACGCCTGGTTTATTTCAATGAACATATTATCAACTAACTAGTTTTAAGGACAAAAATCAGTGAGAAAAAGCCGACGTTTGTGCCTCCTGATTGATTTTCCAACCCCTGCCCTGACTGTAACATCTCATGCAGTTTTATGTCAGTCTCCAAATGCTTCTCAGGCTCTGCAGATGTAATGCCTCCTAAACTTCAGTACTGGATGTGACTACGCCTTGGTTGCTCTCAATAATTAACAGTTTTTATCCTCTGGCGGAGTAGACTGTGTGTGCATGCTCTCATTAAAATATCCAGCCTCAATCCATCAGAATGCAGCAACTATAGAACGATTTCACCAAGAAATTGTCAACACTTAGTTCTCGTCAGTTCCATAATCCTGTGACAAATGAGCGTTTAAATAAGGGATGATACTGGTGAATGTGAGACTCCTGTTCAGCCAGATTTAAGTGCAGCTCTTGACCACAAAATTACGTTTGAGAGGCTGCAGTGCAGGCTCGGGATATGAAGAACAAGGTTTGGCTCGTATTCAACACAGTCACACCCCCAAGTCATCACATATTGACACTAAGTCACCGTGTCACATTTCAACACACAGGATCCCTAAACCAGGGGTCATTTTAGTTCAGGTTCCAAATATGAGCTGAAGTGGGCCGGACCAGTCAAATAATACCATAATAATATACAAATAATGCCAACTACAAAGTTTTTATGTCTAATTTCTACGCTTTAGTGTGAAAAAGCTAAATTATATTATGAAAGTGTTTAGATCTACAAACTATCCTTTAAAAAAAAAATGTGAATAACATGAACAAAATGGAATTCAATAAGAAAAATAAGTGCAATTTTAATAATATTATCCCTCAGATTGCAGTGGATCTCCAAATACACAAAACATTTCGTAATCAGCAGAATATTATAAAAAGAAAAAAAAAAGAAAAAAGAATTTGCTCTTACTTCGCAATGTATTTCGGGTCGTTCATATGTGTTCACGCTGTTCACATTTTCTATGAAAGGATAGTTTGTAAATGTAAACATTTTCATCTAATTTTACATTTTTACATTAAAACAAAAAGAAACATGTGGAGCTGTCATTACTGATAGGTTATTATGATAGTATTTTATTGACCTTACAGACCCTGTGGACCAGTGATACTCCAAGTGTGGTCCGCGAGAAGATATCATAAAAAAGTCAAACTGATATCAGTGTTTCTCGAATCACCCTCATCTGACTTCCAAAGCAAAGTTACGAGTACAGATAATTGCTTTTTAAATTAAAAGTCTAAATCAAATGTAGCCTAAATAAGCCCAAGAGCAGACTTTTATTGAATTTGTCTACGCAAAGTCACCATCTCTATACGGTTCGGTTACCGAGGAGGCCTGTTGTCATATCGAACACCTCTCGTCACTTGTGAATTGCGGTGGAAATGAAGCAGAACAGCTAACTAACCAGAAACGAAGCGTGAAACGAAACGGCGAGTGACTTGAACAGTTCTAAAATACGACAATGGATCGGTGACTGAAGAGAAAAGCTGGAGAAACGATGACCAATGTTAGCAACAAGGTGCAAAGACGTTCTGTTAGCATCTTACTTTGTAATATACAAAATATCATAATATTGTAATATAGGCTGTTTAAAATGTTTTGTTTTTTTTTTTTAAGGGTGGGAGTGGGAAACTGGCCGGCTGGTTCGGTGATCCATGACTTTTTATCTTTACATTTTTATTTATTTATTTATTTTTAATGATAAAGTGGTTCTCGGTGTGAAAAGCTTTGAGGACCCCTGCCGTAGACCACATTGGACCTGAGATTGCCGCCTCACTGTAACTGTTGATGTCGCTGTCTTACAACGTATGCAGAAATGACCAAAAACAGTCACTTGCCCGATAAAGGGTTAACATCCATTGAACGCTTGATACGAATTCACTCTGCTTCGAGGCGTATCTTCACGCTCTGCTGGTTCTTGAGCTACTTTCTCGTGAAGCAGCAGAACTATGACTACTGTACCTCTCCAAACCCTCTCCATCCACACTCCTTCCCAAACACTATCTCGCCATGCTTCAATTTCATTCTCCGTTCCGCTTGCAAAGAAATAAGTCTTCTTATTTATGTCGCACACACATAAAATCCAATAGAGCCGTTAAAAGCCCCTACAGCAATTGTCTTTATCACAAAGTTGCAAGCGGCTCCTCGTAGCTGTACCTGCTGTACGAGTAACTGCGAACCACCCACATCGCCGCTCACACCTCCTTTATCCTAAAAACAGCCGCTCTCACATGGCCACTGGAGGACTTTTCATTTAACTACAGTTTTAGGCACTGAAATCTGAGTCGCAATTGGGGTGGTGGTGGTGGTTGTGGGGGGGGGGTGCCTGCTTTTCATCAGGCCATTTCTTTATTTCTTTTTTTTCCCCAGCACTGTTCAGATATCAACAACCTGCGAAATAGCAATTTTGCTCTTCATTGACTTTTAATTATATTTCAGCTCCTTAGCAGCAAACAATCTGTTCGTACCTGCCTGAGGAAATTAGCATAGGGCACTTGATTTTGCATTTGTGTGTGTCCAAATGTGTGTGTGTGGGGGGGTGGGGGTGGGTAGGAACCGAGCTTCGTGGAGCTTGTTAAAGGAGCTGCTGTATTTGTCCACGAAAATGAGATTTGAGAGACTTGATTCATCACATCTGCATTGAGTCCTGTGTGCATCCACATGTGATCCTCCTAAACCTCATCTTCCTGGAATCACCGCAAATTGTCAAGGGTGGGATTAAGCTGAGCCTAGTGTAAAAGGCTCTTGTACAGAGTCGCCGGAGTTTGTTATCCTCACCTGAACTCTCTGGCTGGAACGATTTTAGTCATCGGTATAGCACGAGTAAGGATGACGGTGAGGTAATTCATCAGGTGGATGCAGCGACATAGACAGGACCACCATTGATTGATTGATTGACTGATTTTTTTTGTTTCGAACACCAAAAAAAAAAAAAAAAAAAGAAGTGTGTTAAAGCAAAGGAAGCTATCATTTTGTATAGTTTTGAAATCGTTTTTTGTGGATGTCTGCAATTCTTAACAGCTTTTCAATAGTGTTTGAGGGACGGAGTGTGTTGTCTTTATTGATTTTGGTTTTAATTAGTGCTAACTGGTCTTTTCCAACCTTATGTTCCTGGACAATTGTGTGGAAAGGTAGGAATTGGTTATTTTCAAACAGGTGGTGGTGGTGGGTGATACCTTTGGATTTCCACTTGGGGAAGTAAACTGGGGTCTTGTCTAGTGGAAAATCAGGGTTATGCCACAGGGGAGTGAATTTACATGGTGTCAGGGTGGTTTTAGTGGTTCTACTGGTTTTCTACCAGGCTGTAGAGCGGGACTAATAGTGATGTGCTTGAAAAGGTTCATTAATTATTAGTTTGTAGAAAGGGGGTGGGAGTCTATACGTTATACTTCTTCCTACTCCTTTTCGAGCGCCGAAAATTTTGTTTGTCCGTGTTGGCTTGTTCTTTATCTGATGATTTTACGTGCTCGAAATAAAACTAAAACTACTAACACGACGCCACCACACCACCCAGGTGGGTCATTTCTGGCTCAAAAAAACCCAACATAGCAACTAGGGATGTACCAATTAGAGATTTTGGTGCTACGATTATCATCAGAGAAATAATTATGGTTTCACGGTTACTGATTCATTATTTTGCTGGGTTTATATATAGAGGTGCGGTCTGTGCCGCACCTCCACGAAAGTGAAAGTGAAACTTAAGTGAAACTCACTAATTCCCAGTCCGCCATCACATTGATTTTAAAATTTTAACGTTTGTTTCTAAAGCTTTAAATGGTCTCGCTCCTCCCTATTTATCAGAGATTTTATCATTTCACCGTCCCAGCAGAGCCCTCCCATCGTCCCCTCGGGTGGTTCTGAATGACCCCAGGTCCTGATACAAACAATGGGGTGATTGTACATTTGCTGTCGCTGCACCAAAACTGTGGAACTCACTACAAAAATCTAAATCTTGTACTCATTTCTCTTTAAAATATCTCATCACACTTAAAATAAGACATAATCACCTAAAGAGTAACTTTTCAGTGAGATAGAAGAACTGATTTTTAGACAATAGATCTGGAAAATCTTATTTAAAAAAATCTTACTTAGACAATATTCACTTGTTCCATTGGCATATTTTTTTTGCTTAATTCAAGATTTTTTTTGCTTAATTCAAGCCAAAAAAAAATCTGCCACTGGAAGAAGTGAAAATGCACAAATGCAAACAGTATGGAAACAAACGTGAGCCCACATCAGAATATATTTACGGTCTGAATTTCTGAACCCTCTTCTCCGACGGTCAGCTTGTTCCTTCTGTCATTTTCACTGGTGGAATGTTGAATACAGAGCTTCTGTAACGTTGCTTTCGTTCCATGCAGGACGCTCATATTGCCGTGTCTTTCTGCTGTACTTTATGAGACGGTTTTTGGCAGCCTTGATGTTTAATTAGCCGTGATGTTTAAAATTGCAATTAATCGTAACACCACGACATCGTTACAACCCTAATGGCAACACCTAAATACAAATTATTAGCTTCAAAACCAGTTCAGAAACCAGTGGGTGACATCCTGGTTCCTTCGTCCTCTGACATTATGGGTTGTCGTTACCCCACCGTTACACACAATGCAATTACTAGGGGTTATGTATAGAGTTGTAACATGCAAATTATGTTAGGAGCTCATAAAATCCATCCTAAAATTCAGGTTACTTAAAAACAGTATACTTCAGCCGATGCATAGCTGGCACAGTTCAAGGCAGGAGTCAGCATTTGATTAAATAGTGTGACCTGAAATTTAAAGTAAGGTATTGGACAAAAGCTGGCACACACTGTCTACTGAACAAATCCATATATATATATATATATATATATATATATATATAGAAGTGCACTTAAATGCAGTTTTCTGCAGAACAACAGCTTTCCTTTTCAGCAGTGTGTCTGGCCCTACACTGCTCCTTTTATCCAGTCGCTAATAGAGCTGCTGCATTATGTCCAGACCATCCAGGCTTATAGACACCACTCCCTCCAAGCTGCACAAAGAGTCAAAGCTTCATACTACTGCCAACAGAGGAATTACCTCCAAGCCGTCAGAGGACATGTTATACAAGGTTAGAGTACAATAGGGAGCCTGTGGTAGGCGGCTTTGGGGAAGGTCCAGCCTTTATAGCTTCATTTGTGTTTATGAAATATTTCTGACTGGACCTGAAAGTCCAAATGTCCAAACTCTAATGGTGTATTTGAAGTGATGATGATGGTTTTCTTTTCTTTTTTTTTTTTTTTGTTAGAGATGTTGGCTCACATTAAAGGTCACGTACAGAAAAAGCATAAACATTGTATATGGATGTGAAAATATCCATATGAGTCCAAATTCAGCCCCAATCTGATTTTGTTTCCCCTTTAACCCATAAAAGACCCAAACAACCAAAACCATCGACTGATTGAAAATGTTTAATACCTGTTGATCCACTCATCCTATCAATACATGTAAATAATTGGTGTAAAATACAGTTTGTCATCTTTTCATGCTCATCAGATATGACCCATTTGGACGTTCAGAGGCTCCGTAGTTACCGTGGGAACACCGTCATCTTCTACAAAACTGATTCACCAGTAAAACCCATGGAGTTGGATCAATGACAGTAGATGGACACTTTGGGTTTATGTTCAGTTATTAATACATTTTGCTGAACAACTCACTTTTTCTTCAGTTTTCTCTGTTTTTGATATAATAACCCTCAACTTTAATCTGAGCTTTTATGAACAACATCTACATAATCAGTGAATTAAATACGGGAAAATACCGGATTTTTACTGAAGAAACACAAAATAAAGAGGATAATATAGTAATAAATGACTCAAAAATGGTTAAATAAAGAGAAAATTTCATTTGGAAACTGCCACGAAAGTAGAACTGGGTCTTAATGGGTTAAATTGTTAATTATTTTGTGATTTATCAACAGCATCAGAAGAATAAGAATCATTTATCAATGGCCATGCAGCACGTTGGTGGAATTTGCTTTCAGTACATCATGTTACAGCTCACGTAATCTGTAAAAATGTTTCTAATATAACAGCCTTTGAGCTTTTATGAACATCTACACGATCAGAGAATTAAATATAGAAAAATAGCGGATTTTTACTGGAGAAACACGAAATAAAGAGGATAATATCACAATCAACGGTGATAAATCACTTTCGAAAGGTTAAATATGGGTCAAAACACAGTAATGTCCCGTCAGAAAGCAAACTTTAAGTGACTGCTATTCCAACATTTATTTCAATATAAAGTAGCTCCTTGTTTTGGATAATCCCTTATGGTGCGATTAAAGCAAAAAATTAATTTAAAAGTAAAAATGTGGGTCATTTAGCAACACTTACCCGTCAAATTGTCTCTAAAATGTCCCATCAGAGAGATTTCGAATACCATATAGAGAAAAATGCATTTGCGAACCACCACAAAAGTAGCGCTGGGTCTTTATGGGTTAAAATCAGCCCATCCCTGCCAAAGTACAGCTTGTGTTTTCTTTGGATAAAGTCTTTCACAGCTTCTGCAGTTGGAGAAGATAATAACTCTCTGTTGGGCAGCTGAGGTCACCGGCCGCCTCCATACAGCAGGAGCCAACTGTTTTTTTGTTTTGACTTTAATGCTTAGAAATCCTGCGAGATGATGTCAATAAACTGTACAGTGAGTCATGTTTACCAGCCTGGGCCGCGCGACTACGACGCTTTACAACAGAGATAAAACATGCACAAGCCCTATGAACGTGGGACTGCGTCAAAGAAGCCAAACACTCCCACAAACACAGATGATATAGCAACGACTAACAAGGCTCAGAAGTTTGAGAGCCCCTGTAGGCCACCCACTCACCAGCAGCCATCAGTCAGGACCAAACATTTAGTCTGAGCACCACTCGGCGTATGCGGGGCTTGGCCGCTCAAATCCCCGGCCGCTAATTTGTTCCGCAATAATTCTCAAGGCCGGGAGGAAACGTAAACTGTATTTGTGAGAAATAGGAGTCTCTCATTGTAAATCACTTGTCTGTGTGAGAGCGAGGTGCTGCTCCGGAGTTGCCAAAGCGTGATCACGTGACACAGCGGCATTGGCAGCAACCGGTCCGTGACTTTGGTTTTTCTTTTATAAAAGCATCCACTTATAAATCAACATGTTGCGTTTTGCTTTAAAAAGAGGCAGTGACCTTTGAAAGTAGCTGTTTGCAAAGAAGTCATATTTCTCTGAGTGATTCTCTTCCTTTTGTCACTGGAGGCAGGAGTTTATCGCGTTATCTGCACGCTGTCTGTGTCATGAATCATTCTGTTTTCTTTGCTTCTCTATCAGGAGCAGGTAGTGTCTGTATCCCAGAGAGATGGAGGATTTAGATTCAGACCCATCGACACGCATACATACTTTAGTCTGGAACCGAACAAATGCTCGGCTTTAATAAAACATTTTTCTAATGAGGCTGTAACTGAAACAACAGGCTGCGCTGCGGGGCATTTCAGCACCACTGTGCAATCTATTGCTGTTTTATATTAAAATTAATCATCACAGTTTTGACTTGAAAGATCCAGTGTGGTTGTGCTCTGCATTAAATAGACTGAAGTCTAAAGCTCAGATCTTCAGAAGTCCAAAGCTACAGCTGTGGAGGAACGTGCGCTGATGGGAACTGGATTTGACAAAGTAAATACAATTGAGAGCAGTGTTTACATGTCATCTCTAGAGCTGGTAGAAGATGGGTGATTATTCTTTTCTCAGTCTCTTAGTTCAACACAGCGTCTAAGGACTGATGATGAAAAAAAAAAAGTGTTCCAAGTCACCGGATGAATAAAGGAAACACCTGTTTTAAACGTTCTCTATTCAGTCCAAACACAATGTTTTTTCCTATTCAACAGGTGAAAATAAACTCAGGATATCAGAGCAGGAAAAAGGATTCAGGTCAGTTAGTATTATCAAACCCACCCAGATACAGTGTATAGTTTTATGTATGAATCTGCTTTAACCCATTAAGACCCAAACGTCCATCATTGACCAAAACCATCTATTGACGTCATCTTTTTAATATGCGTCGATCCACTAATCCTATCAATACATGTAAACGGGTGCTTCTATGAAACTGGGTTTATTTTGATATCTGGCACTTTTCCAGCTTTTTTAGACCCAATAATAAAATAATAAATTTAGACGTTTCTCCCAAGGATGGACCTAATGATGACCTCAGATAAATGCAAAAAAAAAAATTATACTCTTGATCTGAGCCATCCCAAAATTAATGCATTTTTAATCAAATATTGGGGCCAAAAATGGGACCAAAATTGGTACACTAATAGTCGGAGCCTTATTCAACTCACCTCATATGGATTTTACAGGGACATGAAAAACTCATTTGACTAAGGATTAAATCTGTCAGACAAGAAGACTAAGATGTTGTGGAGAATAATGAAGCAGTAAAAGTGAAAAATATTCAGGTCAAGTACAAATACTTTCAGTTTGTGTGTAAGTGCAGTATTTAATTACTTTCTACCACTGCATGGTGGACACTGGACCACAGATCAGATCACAGTCATAGATGCGATGCTGTTTTCCTCCATGCAAACCTCATTTTCTGTCGCTGAATTTTTTTTTTGTTTTTTTTTTTTAGTTGAATGACTTTTTTTTGAAGTGTAGCAGTTCAGCGTCTGCACGTGGCAGCAAAAAGCGTCGGCACGCGTTCAAAAAACTAGTTCATACAGCACAAAGACAAAAGGTTCCAGATCTCATTTTCTGAACAAAATGAGGATAACAGCGTGTTTTTCCAACGCCTCGGTCTCAGTCGAACAGATGAAGAGTGACACGTGAGTCACTTCAGGTGATGATTGGTTTTCAGCAGCGAGGAGGCGAGAGAGGAGACAGATTTTTAATGTTTCTATCACTTCTGTCTTTCATTCTTTACACGACTATTTGTGTCTCTGTTCCTGTTAACATCTGAGTGCGATACAGTGGATGTCTTCTGCCTGAAAATGTGTATTTATATTTAACCAAATCACATCTCTACGCTCAGTATAATGGCTGTGCTATCTGGATGTTTACAGAGATTATATAAAGTAGATAAAATTCTATTTACACTGACCTTTTTGACAGTAATACTATGTATTGGGAAGAGTGAAAATCTTGAAAATCTTATTTCGAGAAATCTTACCAAGATCATTTTCACTTGTTCCACTGACAGATTTTTTTTTGCTTAAGTATTTTTTTAAATTTTTAAAATACTTTCTTATATCTCACTGAAAAGTTACTCTTTAGGAGATTTTGTCTAATTTTAAGTGTGATGAGATATTTGGACTAGAAATGAGAAAAACACACTTGGTAAGATTTTGATTTTTGCAGTTTACTGTTAAAAGTGATCCATATGCACACTAACATTTAAACATAATTTCAATTACATCTGAATATTCTGACAGACCTGAAACACGTCACATGACCTGGACCTTACACTGCAAAAATCTAAATCTTGCCAAGTGTATTTTTTCTCATTTCTAGTCCAAATATCTCATCACAGTTAAAATAAGACATATTCACCTGAAGAGTAACTTGTGAGTGAGATAAGAACTTGTTTTAGACAACAGATCTAGATCATTTTCACTTGTGCCCTTGGCAGGTTTTTTGCTTGAATTAAGCAAAAAAAAAAATCTTGAATTAAGCAAAAAAAAAAAAAATCTTGAATTAAGCAAAAAAAACAATCAGCCAATGGAACAAGTGACATTTATCTTGGTAAGATTTCTTGAAATTACATTTCCCAGATCTATTGTCTAAAAACAAGTTCTTATATCTCGCTGAAAAGTTCCTCTTTAGGTGATTCTGTCTTATTTTAAGTGTGATGAGATATTTGGACTAGAAATGAGAAAAACACACTTGGTAAGATTTTGATTTTTGCAGCGTAGATGTTATAGTTGCCGGGTGTTAACGCAGTAAAGGTTTTACATTCTAAAACTAAAACTGTGGATATAACCTCAGTCATCTCGTCAGCATGTAAACTGAACCGAAAGCGTAGTAAAGCAGCGAACTGGCTTGACATTATAATATTTCATTCTGGACTCAGAGTTGGACCGACTCACTGACTGACATTACAGTCCCCGAGTTTAAAACCATGACGCTCGTGACACTTTAATGCTCGGGGGCCTTATAGTGAGAACACGCAGAACATTTATGGTTGGCTTAATTCTCCGGCTGACTAATATATAAATAAACTGTACATAAAGTATAATGATGGTTATTAAGTGGTAGAGCGATTACTCCAGGTCATAGCCTCTCCCTTTCTTACCTTTCGGCTCCGACTCTCGCATTCGCCGTCTGCACCGTCTGGCATTTGAGCCCATTTCCTATCTCTGGCAGCAAACCAAGCCAATAAGAAAGCAGGGCAGTCAAAGCAGGAGAAAACATTTGTACAATTCCACTACAATCAATCTACTGTTCTTGGACCAAATTTAATCAGTAACCACCCACTTCTAATTCCAACTCCGTTTATTTCTAGGCATTCAATACTCTGCTCAGCCTGGTTTCCATCACAAATAGCTTTGGGTAACTCGTATACAGCCCACAGTTAAACATCCGCTCAGTATATTGTGTTTTTTTATGCACAGCAACGCACAATATATGTTTCCTACAAAAAGCCTCTGTTGAGTCTGCCTTTTTTAGTCATGTACAGCGCTGAAATATGCTATTTAAAAAAAACAAAACAGAGTGACACTGGAAATATGCTTTAGAAAAAACTCAAACCCCTCTGTCAGAAACTATTAAGATAGTGCCAAATACACAGCATCCACCACGGGCAACATGAAAAGCAAAACAAAAGAAATAGAAGACGTGTCGGGTTTTGATTTGAATAAATTCCCGGTGAGTCTTATTCATCTTTTCTTTTCTTGCTTTCTTTTTTTTTTTTTTTTTCTTCTTTCAAACACATTTCAGCATGCAGCGTTTGGCCTTTACACCTTCCTCTTCAGTGAAGATTGGAGTCATGACTGCATAAGCAATGAGAATAAATTGCACTCTTAATAGAAGAACTGTACTTAGATTTGGAAAAAAAAAAAAACAAAACAAAAAAAAACAACTAGTCTTTTCCCTTTGGATTGTTTGTGTTTAGATGCACATTCCAAATAACTACTTTTGAAACCATACTGGTGTCAACATTGAAAAACATCTCACCTGTAAGTTTCACAAGTGAATCACATGTTGTATTTCTGCTCTCAAATATTAAAAATAACCTTAAATTATCAGGACTGTTTAGAATAAAGAGTTAAAAAGTTCAAATGTATTGGATTCTGTGAAGTTAGATATGAGGTGAATTTATTTGCAGAGACGAGCTGGGGGATTTATGTGACCACTAGAGGGAGTAGTGAGTCACTCTGATGGTCTCCCCTAGTGAAGAAATAGCACCTTTGACCAAGGCATCAGAAAGTGCCCAGAATGGGGTGAGAACCATTTAGAAACAACTTTTAGACACAGAAAAGAAAAATTAATAAATACAGAAGCGTTGATGTTGTTTCCAATGGAGACGACTATAAATTACAACAATGGAGTTTGATGCTGAAACATCAGTGTTTCTTTTACACAGGTGAGTTTGACTGGGAGTCTCATAAAGGTAAAAAGTTATTATGGGATGTTGCTAAGTTGCTGTTTGTTGAGCCACGGTTCCAAACAGATCTTTAGTTCAGCTACTGAAAACACAAACCGAACAGAAAACAGAGGTGATTAGTGGTTTTACTGTGGCTGTTTTCAGTCTAAAAACAGAGCTAAGTGGTTGGTGGTTTTGGTCCTGAATCTGGAATATCGATAAAACATAGAAATCCTTTACGTGAATCATACGGTAAGCTATTATATCAAAAGTAGTATTTATTTGACGACAATTGAGAAAATGAGAAAAAAAATGCTGCACCTTTTGTCGCTTCTACCTGAGAATTTCTTATAAGGTTTTGGTCTTCAGAAATATGGACAGTGACAAATACCATCATATCAAAGTACTAAAAGTCAACTATGGAAAAAAAAAAAAAGGAATGACACTACATATCCTTCACTCTCTCACTGCACACAATATTAGACAAAAATGAAAATAAAATTTTTCAAATCATGCATGTTACTCCAACCGCTGCTGCTGACAATTATGTCGTACTCGGAGAAATGTTCGTCGGAAGTCCGGACTTTATATGTGCAAATGTCGTGACATAAGTTATAGATGTAACAAATTAAGCAGGAATTCAAACAGGCTGTAGAAATCCACTCGATTTTTGCTGGAATGAATCTAAAGATATCTTTGCAGCACCTGGGGGGTTCAAATTCAAACTGCATGAACTATTAGGGTCCAAATACACAAATAAATGAACCGAAGACTAATAAAAGTGGGTTTAGATAAATATGAGCCCTTTAACTGTAATGCAAGTAGCATTACTTTTATTACCCAACTGGATTTGCAATTGAGTTACATAATTTCTGACAGACTGTGCTGAGCTATGGCGGCCCAAACCATGACGCTTTGACATTTAAGAGACAATGGGAGCACCAGAGGAAGTGGATGTGAGGAAGACAGATGGGTCAATGAATCCCTGAACTGCTGGTCTCACTGCAGACATCTAAAACTATTATCCACAAGACCGGCCAACTGTAAGTCCACTCTGCACTGAAACATAACATAAAAATACTCACACTTAAACCAGCAAACAGAGCATTGCATTTCATTCCTACATATATGGCTGCTTCTATGAAATTGGGTTCGTGTTGGTACCTGGCACTTTTCCAGCTTTTTTAGACCCAATAATAAAAGAGAAATTTAGACATATTTCCCCCCAGGATGGACCTAATGATGACCTCAGCTAAATGCAAAAAAAAAAAAATAAATTATACTCTTGCTCTGAGCCATCCCAAAATTAATACATTTTTAATAAAATATTGAGGGCAAAATAGGACCAAAATTGGGACAAAAAAAGCTACCTATGTGTCAGTGCATTAGATCTGAAAATATGGCTGTAAATGGTCTTATATCCTGCTATAAATAAAGACACTGTTAAATTTGACGATCCTAGTGTTTTGGTTTTTTTTTTATTCAGACGTGGTTTTTTCATGAATCTCAGTCTCACTCCAGGTTTTGTGTGTAACATAATAATAATAATAATAATAATAATAATAATAAATTTTATTTGTAACGCACTTTACATTTTTAGATAAAAACCTCAAAGTGCTACAGCAAATTACAATAAGTATCATAAAAATAAATAATAATCATATTAAAAACAGTTAAGAGTCAGTTAAAAACAGTTAACCATCGTGTCCACTTGCGTTACATGCAGAACCTGCCCAGTTAAGCGCACAAAAATTGTAAATGATTTTGCAACAGTGGTTACTTTTGTGACACACTCTGCCTTGCATAATTAGTTCAATTCCCAAAATGTACCTGTGAGAGAATAAAGCGATATAAAAAAAATAGTAGTGTGTAATTTTTGTGTCCTTTTGACCGTGTTACATGCAAATTTTTTTTAATATAATGTAAAATAATCTAAAAAGTGTTTTATCTGAAAAATAGTTTCTCTTTTATCTCTAAGTATTTTTTTTTTTTTTTTTTAAATAAACCCAAAGTGCTTCCAAACTTGCTTCATAACATTAGTCTACATCTGGGTTGAATTTTTAGCCCCATGTCCTGTTTTTAAGACCAGTTTCATAGAAGCAACCATATAGAACTCTTTAAAATAAATAAATAAAGAAAGAATAGTGTGTTAATAAAAAACAGTCTATTTTCTCCGCATTAGGACTTTATTATGGCTCAGGTTATTTTCTGTAAAACACACACTACCTCTGTCGAACAAGACTGAGAAAGTCCAGACGTTAATGAGACTTTTTTTGATGACAACAAACATCAAGGCACGCACATGTAGGGAGGGAAAGGGTAGAGTAAGAGAGACAGTAAGTTAGTTTATACGCTTTTCACTGCACTGTATGTATCTAAAATGTTCACAAAGAAGAGGTGAAGGGTAAAAAATGAAAAAAAAAAAAAGGGGGGGGTTTGTATCAAAGAGTAGAGAGGACAGAATGATGAAGAGAGCGGTGGAGAACCCTGGGGAGATGCAACAATAGTATGAATGGAGGAAATGAGTCCTGTGGCCTGCTGGGCTAATGATGTGGAAGCTGAGGAACCCTGTGAAGCCCTGCTCTCTCTGATGAAGCTCAAAATAGACACACAAACACCATTCTGCTCTAACCTTTAACTCCTCACATACCTAAGCCTAATCTAAACTGATCCTGATACCAAGACAAACCTCAGCCTTTGAGTCACGTCCCAGTTCCTTTCAGCGCAAATCTCCTCGTGGTGAAGCGTTTTTACACTCATTTTACTTTGCTTTATAGATTATTTTAAGCCTCAGAAGCCACCAGTGACCACAAGCATCTACTGGTCTAAAATATTTAATAACTTTTGACCCATTAATCCTATCGATATGTGTAAATAATTGGTGTAAAATACGGTTTGTCGTCTTTTTATGGTCATCAGATATGACCCTTTTGGACGTTCAGAGGCTCCATAGTTACCGTGGAAACACCGTCATCTTCTATAACATTGATTCATCGGTAAAACCCACGGAGTTGGATGAATGACAGCGATTGTAGACGCTTGGTTTTTGCTGGAAAAGTCACTTTTTCTTCCGTTTTCTTTGTTTTGATATAATGGCTTTCGAATTTACTCTGTGCTTTATTGTCCATCAATTAACCCGGTAAAGCCTGAACCATTAAATCACTGACAGAAAATTCCACTTCTTTGAAACTGGAGCCTTTGTTGATCCTTCTGAACAACCAAAAAAATATATTTTTCAAAAATCAATTTCCATGCATGAGTTTCAATTTTGTATCATATTTGATACATCAGGTCTCAATGCTCAGATATTATTATTTTTGAATAAACAAAAACATAATATAACACAAACATGTCTAGCAAATTGGTAATTCCTTTTCTAAATTGTCAAAGTTTGTCCTCCTTCCTCATTAATGACAGTCTTCTAGTGTCACTGGAGAGGCCTCTGGTGAATGAATTCCTCCCCCTGGTGAATTATCTGTGTATCACATGTATCTAATTGTATACATCAGGTTTTTCAAGAAAAAAAATATCACGCTGATCATGTAGAGGGCTTCAAACCTCATGTATCAAATATAATATGTTTGCCGTTATAGGGTTAAGTAGGTATACTTGTTTTTATGTTTAAATTTTGTTGAAAGAGTAACTTTTTCTGCAGTTTTCTCTGTTTTGATACAATAACTTTAATTTATTCTGAGCTTCTATGAACATCTGCATGATCTGTAATTTAAATATAAGAAAATGTCAGATTTTTCCTGAAAAATGCAAAATGTAGGTGATAGCAGTATGATGAATGGTGATAAATCACTGAAGAAAGATCAAATGTGGAGAAAAACTCATTGGAAGTCAACACAAAAATGGTTCTGGGGCTTTAAGGGTTAAAATGAAAACCATCCCAGCAGCGTTTTAGCAGCATTTCAGAAATAAACTCCAACCATTCTAATACACCTGAAATGTACTGCATATACCTTGACACAGAAATGGTCACAAACTGCTCAAATAACAGCTTTCCTCTTGCCAATAATATAACCAAGAGTTTGGTATGAAAGTATAATTTAGCTGCACAACAGCTGCTAACAACAGCAAACAACTGGAATCTGCAGGGATGTAAAAACCAATTTTAACTTCACAGATCGTCAATACAGACTCCTGAACTGATCTATAAATGTATCACGAACTGAATTATAGTTCGGTTTTGAAGTTGAGAATCAGTTTACAGAGGCCTTCCTGCTAATTCTGCGCAGTGCCTCTGCTCTTGGGCCAGTCTCATGTCATGTCGACTTGACCTTTTACCTTTTATGAGTAATGTTAGTCAAACAACATATCCGCCAAAACCTATGTGGTCTACAGTGAACGATTAAATCTAAAATCCCAAAGTCTGAAAGAGCTCTGGCTTAGAAGAAGAAAAGACAAACTGGACAGAATGTTAACCATTTGTAAACTCTGTAGAGCAGATTAAATACAACAGTACTCGTCTGTTGGAATAAGGGTGAATATTTCTGCTGCCAAGTGGAAACGATGGTCATTCTCCTTCCTCCGATACGCCTCCTTTACATGTCTACTGTTTTAGGATGAAACACAAACACTTTGTTCCTTTTTGGCCCCATTTACACAGATATATATAGTTTTATATGATCTTTTTAATCCTTTAAGTGCCAAATTTGCAATATTGGGACAAGCAACATAACTGAATGAAACAGACCAAAGCTCCTGATAAGTTACCAAATGTAGTTACCTCCTCCCACCAATAGATGGCGGACACGTGCCCCTTCACTCCTAACACCATTTCAGGGCATGTTTCGAATCGAAGTGAAGAAGAAAATCCAGTTTGAAGGGTGTGGTCCTGAGCTGGTTTAGTAAGAAAGTAAAGTTTATTTAAGTAAGTTAGGTTTATTACCCCGCCCCCCCCAAAGAGGAGGCGAAGGGTGTTGTTTTTGGTTCAGTTTGTTTCTTTGTTTGTTTGTTAACACTTTAGCAGCAAAACTATTGGTTGAATTCACACCAGATTGGGTTTATAGATCGCCAGTGACCCAGAATAGATGTGATTACATTTTGGGAAAAGCAGGTCAAAGTTCACATTTTCTACGATTTTTTTTCCCCCCATTTACATATAATGCCAGAAATGTGTCTATGCTGTCTGTTTCTATGACATCAGCTGGATTGATGCCAAAATAAGCTACAATACGTGCGGGGAGCGGGGTTTGTTGTGCCTGGAACCACTTGTTTAGTTTTAGTTTGGATAGATAAGGACAGATTTGGCTACTCTGCTGCTTGGCTAAAAAGCTAAAAAACATCTTGCATTTTACTTTCTGCTAATGTTTAAGTTCATTCATTTTAAGGATAAAATGACAAAAAACAAAAACACAAAGAAAACTTCCATGTAAATACGTTCGAAGTTAAATTTGACTAAAATTTACGCAATCCAACATGGCCGCCGCCCGGTGACATCACAATTATGCAAATTAGATGAGTACTTTAGCCTAATCCCATCATAAACTTTGGGTGAGACCTAATATTTTTGTCATTCACAGGATGAATTTATCTCAAACCACTTTCAAGCTACAGCTTTTTAAAATCTTGATATTAAAATTGGATGTTTTTGACAAAAACCTAACGGGTTAATATGACCTCCTGAGTGGAGCTTTTTCTCAAATGCATCATCCATAGTTGCCATGCCAACAGGTAAGCCAGAGTTTTCAGGTAAAATGCTGATGTCACGCTCCGCTTTGTGCCTACGCATTGCACTTTTGTTCAGATTGCCATGTATGAACCGGACAACAACAATAAGCACTGCTGTACTTCTTCTGGACTGTGGAGGAACATGCAGTGGTCGGGTGGGATGTGTCACTACAAAGGTACCTCGCTGACCGCTGGCCTGGCATGAATACGGCAGCGTTTCCAGTCCTTTCATCAGCGTTCCGATGCAAATGGGGATGATTTTCACTCAGCTGTTGTGTAAACCCAACAAAGCAAAGGAAATACATTTGTGTTTTTGGGTGAAATGTCGTGTATTCGGGGCTGGAGGCAGACTTCTTAGCTACATTAAAAAATAGGACCAATCTCCCTGTATTTCACTGGCATGTTCAATCAAGAGTCAGTACTAAGCTGAATTTGTGAGGTTGTCATTGGCAAGAGGCAAGAGTAATACTGTAGGCAAGTGGGTTTTTTTAAGAGAACTGTATGTCTTTAAAACAAAAAGACAACAAAAAAAAAGTCTTTCTTGCACTCAGAACATAGGTGTAAACACAACCCATAAATAAAACACTTAATCTACTCCTGATAAATGTAGTGGATTAAAAAGCACAATATTTGCTCTGTGATGAATTAAAGAATGTGTGGAAAGTGTAAAGCTGCAGAAAACGGAAAAAAATCAAAGAGCTACCCACTCAAATTACACTTTTACGCCTGCCTCATTTGGTGCCAAATTTCCACCAGACATCCAGTCTGCTGTGACAAAAAAAGGTGGTCTTAGTCCAAATTAAACTGACCTGTGGTTCACTTCATGTAGTGTGATAATATCAGAATTAGAGGAAGTTATAGTGTAAGGCTACTGTAACTAGTAAAGGAAAAAAAAAAAAAAAAAGGACACCGTTACTGGGAGTCAGAACTCTATCACATGCTTCAGAAAATGACACAATTTGTCACTGTGTTAAATTACTATAATTCCACAATTTTTGGGAATACCAATGAAACTTGATACACTGTTGTAGTCACATAAAAATAGGACCTGCATCCCTGTGTCTCACCTGTACTTTGTATGTACTGGTGGCTTTGGCTCAGTTGGTAAAGCGTAGGGTTGGTGGTTCAAATCCCGGTTCTGACTGTTCACATGTTGAAGTGCCCTTAGGCAAAATCTTACCAAGTGTATTTTTCTCATTTCTAGTCCAAGTATCTCGTCACGCTTTAAACAAGACATAATCACCTAAAGAGTAACTTTTCAGTGAGATATAAGAACTGATTTTTAGACAGTAGATCTGGAAAATCTGATTTCAAGAAATCTTACCAAGATCATTTTCAGTTGTTCCATTCGCAGATTTTTTTTTAAATTCAGGATTTTTTTTATTTTTTTTGGCTTAATTCAAGCCAAGTTAAGTCATAAGTTAGTTGTGAAGACATCACAAGGTTATTTTTGTTTTAAATATGATTTATTTTTTGTCAGAGGCTGAACATGACAGACGTGCTGAAGAACATCATAAAACTGTTTCAGATCAATAAAACAGGTCCATATATTTAAAACTAAACTAAAAGTCTGACCAGCAGGAAAAAGCTTTCAAGTTTTAAAAGAGAAACAAACAAAACAAACCATCTTCACCAAACAATACCAGGGGTGTATACGACAGGGTGCGTTCCTTAACTGCCAAGGAAAGGTGAGTGTTTGCGTTCTTCACATAGGCTACATGTTCGCACCCTACTTTTCAGTAACCCGATCGCCCGAGTTCTCGGTCATATTTTCTCCCCAGGGAACACTCATTACCTCCCGCTGCAGCCCAAACATTAGCGTGTGTGCTGCGGCTGCTCTTACTCCCGTGCTGTGTGGGTCAACCGAACTTGCTGTGGCTCTAGTGTGATTGGTTCGGTGCGACGCTACTTAATTATGATCGGCTGTTCTTATGTCTGTCAAAACATGGACGAATGAATTCTATCGAAATCCTATCCAGCAAGTCTTATATTTCTATCAAGGGAACGTTACATTGCAATAAATATCATTATGGTTTTATCGCCCGGCCCTAGGAGGACGTCCGTGATTTCAGACCCCAGTTGCAAGAGTCCAACTAGATGTGTTTTCTCTATCAAAGTCCTACCAGAATTGAACATCAAAATAAAGAATGAAAATAAACAAGAACTGGCAAATGCAGAGCAGATGGAAAAAACAAACAAAGCCTGGACATCATGTGCAACCAATTCCAACCACAGCCCACAACATCTGAGACTCCATGTTTTATGAAATACATCTATATAAAGAACTGGCTCCATACTGGAAAAACAATTTTCTGATTAACTCTCAAAGACATAAAAAGGCAGCAGCGACCAAAAGCACTGGCTGATCTAAAATGTTTAATAACTTAGATAGATTGAATAATCCTATCAATCCATGTGAATAAGTAACGTAAAATGCAGTTTATCGTCTCTTCATGGTCATCAGATAGGACCCACTGGATGTTCGGAACATTTATTACAAAGTAAAATGCGTGGCGTTTGAGTAAAGGCAGTGGATGTAGACACTTTTTCTTCAGTTTCCTTGTTTGATATAATAATCTTTGTATTTACTCTGAGCTTTTATGAACATTCACATGATCAGTAAATTAAATACAGGTACATCGCTGATTTTCCTTGAATAAAAATTTAATTAATAAATGATGATAAATCACTTGGGGAAGGTTCAGTGTGGAGACAAATCATTTGGATGTTCCCACAAAAAAATAGTTCAAGGTCTTCAAGGGTTAAGCAAGTGGAACAGATTACAGTGAACCAGGATGAACCAAAGCAAATCATTCTGTATTAAAATTTATTGGCCCTGAAACATATCATATCCCCTCGTGCAGTATCTAGGCTAAATGCATATTAAATCATCTAACAAGGGAGATAAGTACACCTCTAATATTTCAATATCCACGGTAGTGAAGGATGACATCTGTTTTCTTGCAGAATCATGGAAGGACACATAATGGATGCCGGTGTGTGCATTTCCAAATGCTTCATGAATTGGTCCATCTGTGATACAACACGCACTGGAAAAAATATAAATCTTACCAAGATAATTTTCACTTGTTCCATGGGCAGATTTTTGTGCTTGAATTAAGCAAAAAATAAATAAATAAATAAAAAAAAAAAAATTGAATTAAGCAAAAAAAAAAAAAAATCTGCCCATGGAACAAGTGAAAGTGATCTTGGTAAGATTTCTTGAAATAAGATTTTCCAGATCTGTTTAAAACTAAGTTCTTCTATCTCACTGAAAAGTTCCTCTTTAGGTGATTATGTCTTATTTTAAGTGTGATGAGATATCTGGACAACAAATGAGGAAAAATGCATTTGGTAAGATTTAGATTTTTGCACTGAAGCAATACAACCGCAGAGTTTGCAAACTAAAACAGGGTTTGCAGCACTTCACACATTTTCCAGAGTAGTGAGGGTGCATCCATTAGGTGTAAAGTTTTTGACAATCTGACCTAAGGATGAAGCCAATACCTTAACTATTTTAACAAATGACTCAAATCAGCTCCTGTTAAATTACATCCTGTTAAACTGACAACTTTTTCCTTGTCAGTAATTTGTTTTACGAGCCTTTCCTGTCTGTTACGTGGGCATTGACTGACAGACACGAGTGACAGTTTGGCTCCTGGACTTTAAATGAATCAGACTTTCCAGGCTTGGTCCTCTACAACGAACCACACATAAATGAAGCAGACAGTGTCTCGAGCTAATGACTTACACAAACAGGACGCACAGAGGCTACTGTCATGTCAAGTTTTGTTTAGCTTAATTCCATTTGATTACTATACCTCCTCTGTAAACACTATTTATCCAACTTTGAAATGTTCAGCATTCAGTCTGCACTACATCAGCATCATACGCCCCAATTATATATCTAATTACACAGCTGAATTCTTCCTAAAATGTCACAATCTTTATTATTTTCAGCTATTGTGCTTTTTGTATTTCATTTTTAACTAGAATGTCTTAATAGTCCTCACACCATATTAATATGATAATATTCACATAGCTTTGCGCACAGTTTCATTCCAATAGTATATTTATGTGATTTCAGAACCTGTAATTTGCGTCTTTTTATGAAACTTAGCTTGCATCGCTCTCTTACAATGTTAAGACATAGATTTTTCATTTTTACTGTTTAAATTCTTGCTGTTTGCTGCTGTAAAATGGTATATTTCCCCAGTGCAGGACTAACAGAACAGTGGTCCCCAGCCACTGGGGTCACCAGCTCTTTTGGTACAAAGAAAGAACAAATAATTGATTTTATTTCCATTTTACTCTCAATCACACTTTGAAAGATGTTTTATTTGGATAAACCGGAGTTTCTTTTAATGAAATCCATCTCTTTGGACCCGTTTCAGTCACTGGATACCAAAGATTAAACCCACAAACCAGTGAAAATGAGTAAAAAATCAACATCTTTGCAAAGGGGAAAAGGCCCAATGAAGAGGCTAAGAACAAACAAGCTATATTTAATAGAAAATATCCGGAGTGGTGCTTAAAATACGGGTTTATGCCGACATTTGACATGTTCCAAACATTAGCAGGAACTTTGGAAGAAACTGAACCTGGGCCCTCGCTCTCCCACCTGATCTAACATCACCTTTCTCTACTTCCATAAGACTTTGAGCATTTCAACCCAATCACAAAAGACCCACAAAATGCAAAGGTACGGACCCTATCAAGCCAAAAAACACTTAAGGAGTAGAAGGAACGTGAGGAACATCCCATCACCCCTTTGTAGAAATGTTTCGTTGCAGAGAAACAGCTCGAGGTTCTCACTGACCGTTATTTATGAGTGATATTTTTCAATTATGTTGTGTTTGTTATGCTAGTTGTACAGCCCTGGTCTGTGATATTGTGTTTCATAAAACCGGTTCATGGTGCACAAAAGGTTGTGACCGCTGTAATAGAGGATTATCTTTACTTGTTTTATCACTTTTACAATAGTAAAAACATTTTCTTTGCAGGTATTTCTACTTGAAGGCTACAACCATCTGTTATGAACGCTAACGCTACGTGCACCTGCTATACAGCCACGAAACCAAAAGAACATTAGCTAACAGCCAGATTTTTTGGAAAAACAGCAAACTAAAAGCACTTAAATGGTCAAATACCTAAAATAAACAAAGTCCGAGACCAGCATCATGAATAATTTAAAAAACAAACAGGCTAATGACACAAATTGTACGATGCTAAGCTAACACTTAGCAGATTCGACAGTACAAGTATTATTTCTGTAACGCTACAATTCACGGAATGAGCCAAAGATGAACAAAACTAAAGGTTGTGTTATGAAGCAATGATTATGTATTTTGTCTTACCTTTGCTGCTTTTTTTTTTAATCATAACTTGGTTTTTTTTCGTAACTATTTTTTCTTATTTTACAACAAACACGGTAAAACATACATAACACAAACGGCACGATCAGGGAGTCACAACTCACATAGGAAAAATAATAAATGAATACTTAAATAAAAAGGTATTCTCACACAGTGTAATAAATTACACCTGCTTAAGTAGGTTTTAGCAGGTAGCATTTTCGAAGTTACTGAGCTAAGAAGGGGGTCCACTTTTTCCAATGCCCTACATCCTTTTGTAGCCTCAGATTATAAGTGATCTGTTCCATATGATGTAACTGATTCACAATATTTATAAAGCTATAACTTGGTTTTATATAACTGAAGCTAATCCGCTGTTTTGTGTTACATTGAAAGGATTCAGGATTTCAGGGTTTAACATCTTAGGGAACAAAATGTGTGTTTTTGCCACTCGCTAGCAACCATACACAATAAGCTTAAAAAAAACAACAACAAAAAAACAATCTGTTACCACAAGGAACACTACTTTCTTCTTTTATACCTCTCTCCATGCACACCCGGACTCTTAACCTTAAACCTGACCCCTGTACGTAGAAGTGGGGGGGCTAATAAAGAGTCCTTACTGTGTTGATATTCTTGTGTTTCTTGAAGTGAGGACGTGACCCCCATAAAAACTGAGAAGCACACAAAAAAGAAAGGAAAAAGAAACGTATCCCAGTGGGTTGTCACAGGTGCGCTGGCTTGTACAGTAACTACACACAGAACCCACATAAACTGTTAACGACATTTCCTTTTCCTCAGGACCTGCTCAGGCGGCTTATGTTTCACTCTGGAACAGGAAGGAAGGATGCTGGATGCTCACTTGCCTCATCAGCCTCCCACCCTCTTACCCAAACAGCGCAAATTAGGAGTGAAATCTCCCAGGAACCCCCCGTCGACTTGTACAACCTACCACCTATCAAGGGCCGACACGGGTCAGCGGAGGCTGCGATCGCACACATGGAATGGAAAGAATGCACCAGTCGTATTCAAAACAAAGCTTCACGCTCCTACTGTCGGACAGAACTCACAGCTGTACGGCCCAGTGAGCATCCAGGAAAGATTTTTTTTTTTTTTTTTTTTTCATCAGTTATGTCTTCGTATGTTGGGAACACAGCACTGAAATCACAGAGTGAATACTGAAACCGAGATATTCCAAGGTTTTCTGTCATTGTTTACCGCACTCGAGCCATTTTATACACAACCTAAGACAAGCTGATCACTGTGGAAAACATTAAACCCCACTACTGGATCACTTTTTCTAGATGTAATCGTTGGAGTTTATTTTGAGCTTCAGGAGGAAGAGCGGGCCGTCTAATAATCAAAGGGTTGGCAGTTCGAATCCTGCTCTGTCCTGTTCATGTGCCGTTGTGTCCTTGGGCAAGACACTTTGCCCATCTTGCCTCCAGTGTCACTCACAGTGGTGTCTGAATGTTTGGTGGTGGTTGGGAGGGGCTGTTTGGCATGAATTGGCAGCCACACCCCTCTCTGCCTGCCCCAGGGCAGCTGTGGCAACCAACGGAGTTTACCACCACCAGAGTGTCAAAGTAAACACTGCAAAAATCTAAACCTTACCAAATATATTTTTCTCATTTCTAGTCCAAATATCTCATCACACTTAAAATCAGACAGAATCACCTAAAGAGTAACTTCTCAGTGAGATATAAGAACTGATTTTTAGACAATAGATCTTGAAAATCTTATTTCAAGAAATCTTACCAAGAAAATGTTCACTTGTTCCATTGGCAGATTTTTTTTTGCTTGAATTAAGAAAAAAAAATCTTGACTCAAGAAAAAAATCTGCCAATGGAACAAGCGAAAATTATCTTGGTAAGATTTCTTGAAATAAGATTTTCAAGATCTATTGTC
>JAPQRP010000019.1:599356-613797 GCA_037367295.1 Apogon hyalosoma
GAGGTGGACCTTACAGACCCTGGAGACCACACTGGACCTGAGATTGTTGACTCACTGTCCTCACTGGAACTGTTGCTTTCACTGTCTTGTAATGTATGCGGAAATTACCAAAAATAGTCACTTTCCCAATAAAGGGTTAATTGAGTTAAAAAAAAAAAAATCCTTCATCTTCTTAACCCATAAAGACCCAAACATCCACTGGGAACCTAAACCATCTACTGATCTAAACTGTTTAATACCTGTTGATCCATTAATCCTATCAATACATGTAATACATGTTGGACAAATCCAAATTTTGCACGAATGATTCACTCTAGAGGAACTCGTAACTTGCTTGATATTTGGGAAGGATAAAATATGAGACTCTTTTCTTTCTATTTAACTTTTCTTTAATGATTAATCAACATTTATTATAATATTATCCTCTCTATTTTGCATTTCTAAGTGAAAAATCTGGTATTTTTCTATATTTAATTCACTGATCATGTTGATGTTCCTAAAGGCTCAGATTAAAGTTGAGGGTTATTATGTCAGAAACAGAGAAAACTGAAGAAAAAGTGACTTTTACAGTCAAATATATCATTAACTTAATAGAAACCAAGTGTCTCCATCCACTGTCATTGATCCAACTCCATAGGTTTTACTGGTGAATCAATGCTGTCGAAGATGACGGTGTTTCCACGGTAACTACGGAGCCTTTGAACGTCCAAATGGGTCATATCTGATGACCATGGAAAGACGACAAACTGTATTTTGCACCAATTATTTATATCTTGTGATAGGATTAGTGGATCAACAGACATTAAACAGTTCAGATCAGTAGATAGTTTTGCTCGGTAGTGGTTAAGGTTCTACAATGGATCGCACTGGCACAACCAAGAATCGACCCAAATCTAATATCAAATAGTTCAATTGAGTTCAGTCTTAAAACATGTAGAGCAGTAAAATGTAACGTACTCGTGGATACAGCAGGAAAATAAACGCGAAACATCAGATACAGTTTTAAAACACTGACAAGGACCGTTTTACTGAACAACGAACTCTACGACTCCTCACACTGCCTTTGGCCAAGACACTAGATTCTTCATCTCAGTGAGTCATTTCCTCTAGTAAAGGTCAAATAAATTAAATAGAACAGTATCTCAATCCTTTATTTAAGTCCTCCTGTGTGACTCCTATATCATGTGCAGTGGGAAGACCTTATTAATTTATGTCCTTATTGAGAAAAAGCTGAATGACATTTAAAAAGACTGATAATACTGGTTGTGTTCACTGGTTTCATGTTTGAAATGAGTTTTAAATAAGGGGGATAAGGGGAATTAAATGCAATATATACATTAATCCTGCCCAAAACCGAGATCAGAGCTTGGCATCGGAATGCAAGGCGTCTCTTAAGCCATTAGATTTTGATTGTGCGTTTGTAAATCTATTCTAGTCTTTGTAGAGCAGGAAGTTGTGTATTCACATTAAAGCAGGACTGGGAGATCTTAGCTGTGATTTTCCTTTTAGCTTTTACATTCCATGACTTTATCACCATCTGCTTTAATTCTTAAAGCATGTGTTGTCTGTTTAATTTCACTTTTTGTTTCCTTGAAGTCGTTTTTTTTTTTGCAGAAAAACTAACACCCTGTCATTAATCTACATCCCACTCTGCAGCTTTTGTATTAAGTCAAGACCAAAACACGTATTTTTCTCATATTCAACCAAAGTCATTTAATGTAACAGATCTTCAAATCCAACAATGGGAAAATCATTGTCTAATTATGTGAGATTCTTATTGCCTCGATGTTTCATTGCATGACAGGCAAACTGAGGTGAAATTGTCACGTACGTGGAAAACAGATAATCACATCAACCCCTGGCATCAAGAAAACAATAGGAAAGTCTTAAAATAAGCAGATTTTTATTGAAACCAGGGGGAATGATGTCACCGCGTTTTTCTCCTTAGTCATACCGCAATTGTTCGGTTTTCACAAAGTCGTCATAAAAAGACAAGAGCGAAGCCCAAATAGCTGATTGAGATGGACATTTTTATATTCGCTGGGCGTGATTTAAATGAAGAGAGGCGTCTCAGTGTGCTGTATTTTCTGCTCATGTCAGATCTCTTTGTTGGTTTCTCTGGCAGGCAATTTATGCCCCTTTTGTCCCTGGAATGAAGCGGCGAAGCAGACATAACTGGATCTATGCAATATGTCACAAGTTTTAAAAACGACACTATTTTTAGGGAATCTCAGGCGAGCCGTAAAGTTTCACAAGAATGCTTCTATTCTCTTTTGGAGAACATCAATCCCCTGACAGAAACACCGCATTTGTATTTTGACACGAATACAAATACACAGTGTGTGAAGTTAGTTAAAATAACTTCACACACCGACTCGGAGGGACTGCTGTGCTATGTGGATTTTCGAACGTGGATCAAGGTAAATGCTGCCAGGAGGCATCAAGACCGAGAGCTCTGGCCTGGAACCGCTCTTCTTTTACCATCCGTGTGCGATTTGCCGTGCTTATTTAACTTCACCAAACACATACCTGATGTCAGACTAGAGCTGGATACTGTGGATTAGCGGCTAACACTAACTGCACTGTGATTTGAGGTGATTTAAGGTCAGGAAGTTTGCAGGCAGATGACTCAGCTGCTGATGGCTCACAGCCCTGGATGACATACACACACTTTTGTTCTAAGTCCACGTTGAGACGGTTTCCAAGTACAGATATCAGTGCATCTGGATCGGAAACTTAATTTAAATTTCATATCGACACACATGTTAGCAAGCGGAGACAAGGAGGGATGCTTATACAGAACAGTAGCTACTGTATTGTAGCAGCAGACAGGAGGCAGGGGGGGGGCAGCAGGATTTTCACAAAAAAAAAAACCCACCTCTGTCGTGGAAACCATTTTCAGTGAGGAAACGATGACAGCGATAAGGTTATTAATTCTACAATTATTTATTACTGAAACAACCAGTAAGAATCAGCTGCACTGATCAACAGTAATCATCATTCAGAATTACAAGAACCAACACACTGTACTGCAGACAGGGTTCGATCTTCCTAAAGACTGAACAACGAAGGTCTAAAGACACCGGATTTTATACAGTCACAGTTACGTACGCACACAGTTCATACACAGGTTACTGAACTCAGAGTCAAGGTATAGCACACAACAGATGTTTACATTGTTTGCTTCTGGAGCTTGCTGTTGGAACTCATTGATTTGTCCTATTCTTTAAGTTCAGCATGGACAACACATCTATCTATAACAAGATTAAAAGAAGAATCAAATAATTTTCCTCCACAACCTCTATATCAGTAAATTGTGGTTGTGATCATAGATGAAGGACCCAAACGTATTGTTAGATTAGTAATGGATTCAACCAATGAGCACCTCCCAGTCAGACCTTGTTGCCCATAAAGTTGGACTAATCTTTTTTTTCTGACACATTCCTCTTTTTATTCCTATTTATACACATAATTAATCCCCTTTGACCAGGTCAATATATAAATATATCATCTGAGCATCGCCATCACGATGTATGTGCGCAATAGTCACATCATGCGATGTAGGAGGCAAATGAACTAAACGTGTTCTCATCTAATTTCCACCTGACACACACCGGGCACATCCATCCACCAATCACAGTCGTTCTTAATCAGTTTGCCGAAGCAGACCACGCCCCTGCACGTGGAGTGAGCCACTGGTAACATTGAAAAAGGAGCAACGAACAAGAGAAAATCACCGAAAACCAAGACTTGGTGCCAAAAAGGAAAGCAACGTCAGTTATCTGGGATTATTTCGGCTACAAGAAGGATGAAACTGAAACAGGTGTTCTGTGTCGACGGTGTCTCACACCTGTCGACACAATGAGAGGAAACACGACTGATTTGTTTGACCAGTTACGTCGGCGCCACACAGCTGTTATATCCTCCTGAGTAGTTTTTCATACTGCAGAGTTAAAAAGAATCACAATGTCAGTTTTTTTCAATATCGTGCAGCCCTAGTACAGACTGAATCCCAGTTACGCTTTATCTATCGAGAATTAATCACACGGTCACAATCAATTCATGAGAAGAGGGAAACAGTGTAGTTTTAACCTGGATGGAGGAAATGTGTGTTTTGAGCTGCAGTTTTGAAGCAAGCGGTTTGGAGTTTTCCTGAAATTACCATATTTGGGCATAAGGGGTGGAGTTGGAGCAGTGCAAAAGGTCAGAGCATCTCCGAGGGTTCACGGGTGAGCTAATGCTGAATATTAGTTTACTGACTTAGTGAAGCAGCAAACTTTGTCAAGCACTGAAACAAAATAATTTTACAGAACGTCGACCGCAGCTACTGCGGAAGCGGTTTCTGTCATGAAGAACTGTGTTTTATTCAGCCCAACATGCGAGATAACGCCATAAAGATTTCGCTAACATAAGAAAAAAAAATCAAAGCTGGACCACACAACACTTCTGCTGTGTTTCCACTGCCTGGTACCGGCTTGACTCGATTTGACTCGACTACCAGGTACTATTCTTGGAGACCGTTTCCATTATAGGATACTACCCACTTTAGAGTACCCGGACGTCATAGCGATACTGCGCGTAACTACCGTGACGTCTGCTCTGAGAGTTGCTGATAAACTCACTCGTTGCGTGTTGCCCCATCGAGCTCACACTGAATCTTTTCATCGGCCGCCGAGGACAGAAATGTCTGAACCTCCTCGACCGAACACGACGTCGTTTTGCGGGCTGTCATCATGGATGTGTTTAGCCTACCGGTATATTTACTGTAAACTTCCAAATCTGTGTTTTTTTTTTTTTTAATGGCGTGTCACATATTGATGATGCCATGACGCAGAGACAACTCTCTGACCAATCAGTGGTCTGCAGTGTTTACACGTTACATTTTAGTGTCTCTTCACTCATTTGGAAACTTGGCCAAACAAGTACTAAAAAAAGCAGTACCAGGCACCAGATTCCAGGTGCTTTTATGTAATGGAAACGCAAAAAGGCCGAATCGAGTCGAGTCGAGTGGAAAAGCGGCATAAGAAACCCCACACTGGAAACAATCTAAATCTGACCAAGTGTATTTGTCTCATTTCTAGTCCAAATATCTCATCACACTTAAAATCAGACCGAATCACCTAAAGAGGAACTTTTCAGTGTGAAAGAAGAACTTATTTTTAGACAATAGATCTGGAAAATCTGATTTCAAGAAATCTCACCAAGATGATTTTCACTTGTTCCATTTTGCTTCATTCAAGATTTTTTTTTTTTTTCCTTGTGGCTTTATTCAAGCAAGAAATCTGGCAATGAAACAAGTGAAAATCATCTTGGTGAGATTTGTTGAAATCAGATTTTCCAGATCTATTGTCTAAAAATCAGTTCTTATATCTCACTGAAAAGTTACTCTTTAGGTGATTCTGTCTGATTTTAAGCGGGATGAGATATTTGGACTAGAAATGAGAAAAATACATTTGGTAAGATTTAGATTTTTGCAGTGTGGGAGCCCCTAGTGGCCACCCACAGTATTACACTTAGACATACTTCTACTTTGGCTTCATTTTGGTGCTGAAGTTCTTGCCTATTGCTCCAGAGACTAACAAAACATTCACAAAAGAATACAAATCCTCCATACACATGCACCTTTAAGCACTGAATAAACTATTTTTTAAATAAACCAACTGACATTTTAGGTGCATTAGCCTTTTTCTGAGCTTCAGATTCCACATACAGGTACAAAGGCTTAAAAGAACCATTTGTGGCTCAAGGCCATTTTTTTTCTTTTTAAACCATTGAATCCCTTTCTCCTTCAACTTACCAAGATGGAAAAACAGCGGATATATCCTCATTGTCACTTTGGTATACTTTTCTTTCACTAAAAATCATTTTTAAAGCAGGGCATTATATCTAACATACAAATCACATCATTATGAATCTCCTTGAGGGTTAAACATTCCTTCTGCAGCTTCTCGATACAACATTAGATATACTTCTGTTTATATTTTCCTCATCATTCTATGAACACAACCTTACCTGTACACTAAAATAAAATTACCATTATTGTGTTTGTCCTTCACAGCGAACATGTGACATTTTCAGCCTATCCTTGTCCTTGTCGCATTGTGATCACGTCTAGACTTATGAAGACTTTGCAAATGTTAGCTTTTAATATCTACTGTCAAAAAAATATTGGACTTTCAATTCTCAGTTCTGGCACGCTATCAGCTTCTGTCTTCCATAATAACGGTTTCACGTACAACGGTGTCACGTTTCTAGGAGACAACGTCCATTAACCCTTTAACCCCTGACGTGTCTGCAGTGAAACACTGTATGTCTGATTTATTTTAAATATTTATAAAAATGTAACTATTTGCACAATAGAGAAAACATTTACATGTGTTGATAGAATAGACCTTGTTCTTTCCATAGACGTTTGAGCATGCTCAGTTCACCCCCTGCCACCTGTGGAATGGGGGTAAAACAGAGCCGTGAATGAGTCTGTTTTTTTTTTTTTTTACACCGTTTTCCTGTGGTTTTCATTTCTTTTTTTCTTTTTTTTTCTTTTTTTAGTGTTGTGGTGGTTTTCTTTTATTTATTTATTTATTTATTTTTACTGTGTTTTTACTGAGTCTTCTCCGTGTAACTGCTTTTTGGAGTTCAACCAGGTGTCAAAAAGCAGCTGGACTGATTTATCAAAAAAAACAAACAAACAAACAAAAAAAAACCTACTGGGCCCAAATCCTTGTTGTTCAGTGTGTTCCAGTTCATGTTCAACATCCTAAATCTCATATTGATATACATTCTGAGTGCCTTATTTAGTGAAAACCTGTCAAACTTCAGTTCCTCTCTTTGTCTTTTTTCTGTTATTCCACCCTGTTCTGACCCTAAAACACACAGTAAAACAAAACCACTGAATAAAAGGAACACAAGCACATACTCACAGCAGCTTTTATGAAACCGAAACAGATGCAAATTCACATCAGCACGTTTACCTGGAATAACGTCTCAGGGGTTAAAGGGTAAAAAATGCAAAAAAACAACTAAACCCTGTCATTCTACAAAGATGTGAAAATGAAAATGGTGAAGCTCAAATACAAGGATTTGTTTTACTAAATCTACCTGCATTTCAAAATGTCTGCCTATACAGAACAATTACAGATAAAACTGTGAGACTGGACAGCTTTTTAAGCTCCTGTTGACTTATTTCATTATTATAAAAAAGGTATGTACTAATAAATGTGAAGTAGTAAATCCTGACTCTTCTGAAAAACATGCTGGAAACTTCGAGGGCTGTGATTAATATTCAGGGGCAAGTTCAAGTCACTACTTCACTGAAACCTGGCTTCGAGAAATGGGTTATTGGGTCAAAGACTTGCCTGCAAACAATAAAAAAGTGGGTCTTTATCAAGGTCGAACTGAACCTCGACTCATGGAACGTTAGGAAGCAGTTTGTACCGCTCCTTCTTATTCCCGTTTTAACTAAAGATTATTAAGTTACATGGGTGTAAAGCACTGGATTTCAGAAAAGAGATAATTCAGTCTCCAATACATAGCATTTATAGAATATATAACAAAATTTCAACTCCACTTATATGAAGTGCGTATACATATATATTAGATTAGTATCTAGAGCACCACTAATGCGTATGTTTATTTTGGTGTTGCCTAAAGCGCTGTACAAGGATGTAGGTAAAAAATAAAGAGATATAGTCAAACTAATAAAAATATACGGATATAGAAGATACTAAACCTGATAACACAGATACACAATAAGATAAAAAGCACCTTAAAATCCACAAACAGAAGATAAAACAAAAGTCACACACTTGTATTAAAAGCCATGTATTAAATATTAATATTCACGCATTGGTTTTAAAGATGGTAACTGCAGCTGCCTACACGCTGATAAACGCTCGCAATTCTAAGTTCCTCCACTTATTTCCCACTTATTTACATTTTCTTCTAATTTGTCACACTGTTTGTATTCACGGCATAGATGTGCATCACAAGTGAGTGATATCTTCAGTCTAGTATAAATAACCCTGCATCTCTAAACAGTATGCATTACTGTCAGTTTCATTTTCCATTAAGTATTGAAATAGTATAGTACAGTAAAGCAGAAGTAAAGCCCATGTAGAAAGTATTTCATGTACTGAAATATTTAAATATGGCATAGCTATGTACGTTACTGGCTTGCGTACTTCCCTTACATGAAATGTTTCAAACGGACAACAGCAGAAATTGTTCCAGTCCATTTCATTTGGTCTCCTGCCGATGGCTCATTTAATTTATTTATTGATCTTTTTTTCCTCCTTTTATTTTAAGCTAACAGTGTTTAAAAGATGCATGTGTCTATTTTAGTGGAATGAAGTGACCTAAATAAAAAAAAATAAAAATAAATAAATAAAAAAAATACGGGATTTTTATTAAATATCTCAGAGAAATATTCAAATGTAGGTTTGGAGCTGTTATTATCGAAGGTACTGATGGTGCACATGATAATACATACTGTGAATTTAAGTTATGTGAGCTTAGTTGAGTGTCAGGTTTCTTTGTTTGGTTGTTTTTTTTGTCTCCCTTTTACCCTATATTTTACATTTCTCTCTTGTTCTTTTCTCCTCATTCTCTTTATGTAGGTTTGGCCATTGGTCGATCAGTATGTATTACTTAACCCATAAAGACCCGGAGCTACTGTTGTTGCAGTTCCCAAATGAATGTTTCTCTATATTTTACCTTTCTTAAGTGATTTATCACTATTTGTTTTAATATTATCCTATGTATTTTGCATTTTTCAGTGTAAATCACGTATTTTCCAATATTTAATTTCCTACATTTAATTTAGATGTTCATGAAAACTCAGAGTAAATTCAAAGGTTAGTACAGTAAAACAGAGAAAACTGAAGAACAGGGGACTTTTTCATCAAAGGTATCATTAACCGAACATAAACCCAGTGTTTCCATCCACTGTCATTGATCCAACTCCATGGGTTTTACTGGTGAATCAATGTTGCAGAAGATGATGGTGTTTCCACGGTAACTACGGAGCCTCTGAACGTCCAAATGGGCCGTATCTGATGACCGTGAAAAGATGACAAACTGCATTTTACACCAATTATTTACATGCATTGACAGGGTTAGTGGATCAACAGTTTATATCAGTAGATGGTTTTGGTCGGTGGTGGATGTTTGAGTCTTTATGGGTTAAAAAAATCTCTATATTGGGTACAACTTGACATAATTTCTTAAAATGTGGCACCATAACATCCACATGGATTTGAGGATAAACTTAAAAGTTTGGTGGCCAAGAATTAGAATTCAGATTATGATACGTCAGTAGAACTTGTTCTTCCTTTCTTTTCTTTCTTTCCTTCTTTTACCATTTCAGAGGGCTCGTGCCAAATTACACCCCATTTCAGGTCAGTTTTGCAGAGTCCCAAAAACCCACCAGCAGCGAAGGCCCACCAAGGTGGTAATAATGGTCCTAATAATCATAATTGAAGGAAGAAAGGGGGGAGGGGAGTGTGATCATGGCATATTTTCTTGCTTTGGGATTTTTCTTCAGGTCACCAGCTCCGAGACGTGCCTCAGCCTCCTGCAGGATGGCTTGAGCGTGAGCGTTTTTACTGATGTGTGTATAGATCTCTCACAGTTTGCGGTGCACAGTGTTTATCCCTCTCATTCCACCAGCCTCTGCCTTCTGGTTACAGGCTGCATCACCTTAAGGGACAAACCCCACCCCCCCCACCCCGAGCCCCCACTTCAACATTCGATCATTATCCGCTAGCTTAATGCTAGAATAACACTCTGTGTGATTAATGGGTGCGCAGAAGAGACCTGACATAATGTGCGCTCATTTCTGCAAATAGTACACCCCCTTCATGTGCAGGGTCTTGTGGTTGACTGAGAAAACTAAAACAATTAAGACCCTTCAACTTATCATGCCCAACATGAAACGTAAAGCAAGTGTGTACGTGTGAAGCCAGTATTCATGGGTGCATGGGTGTCAGGATCATGAAATGTTCTTGGCTGCGCGTTTGGCTCCGCCATAGCTCTCGGTGTATTCCAGATGTTCTATACAGTGGCAGGGTAGAGGCCCCAGGCTGCAGGCATTAGCGTGTGTTCTATAACTGGCAGGTAAAGCGGCTCCGGGCCATGCTGTGTTTTCTCCTTCAGCGGCTTTATAAGCTGATGCAGGCTCCATTCCAAGACAACCACAGGGGAAAGTGTTAAAACCAGATGTCACACCTGATCACTCGGCTGCTTGTTGCGCCACGGAGCAACTTTAACCGTCTGCTTTTGGTCAAGAAAGTGTGTGTGGATATTAAACAATGCACCCCGACACATAAATACAAACTGCAATATGGAGACTGTCAGTTCACATCTGATCACACAGTAAGCGAACCTCTTTGTCTGAAGTGGAAAAGCATAAACACCCTTCAGATGCTCCA
The DNA here is from genome assembly GCA_037367295.1 of Apogon hyalosoma. Classification (NCBI taxonomy): domain Eukaryota; kingdom Metazoa; phylum Chordata; class Actinopteri; order Kurtiformes; family Apogonidae; genus Apogon; species Apogon hyalosoma. The sequence continues at coordinate 609,784 of JAPQRP010000019.1, forward strand.
TGAGCCAAGTTATAGCTGATGACAAGAGTAGTTTCACCAATTGCTGCTATTAGCTGAAAGAAATACATTTTGGATGGAGGTTGTCACTGTAAGAACGCACCGTATTTACCAATTATAGGAACAGCAGTGGATGCCACAAGAAAATGTGCAGAACTTTGGTTTAGGGAAGTTAAATGAATCAAACCTGACTGCAACCTTTACTTAATGCAATGTTAATATACGGCATTTCAGATATGAAATCTGTTGAATACTGCCAGGATGCAGTTATTTTATTTAGAATTGATTTGTTTTTGTCCTTTAAAGGTTCAGTATGTGTAAGATTCGCAAGTGACATTTTCTTTTAAAGGCTGTTCTGTGTTTGGAGCTGGTTGGTTTATGATAATATTTCTAAGCATCTACAGGGTAACGGCGGCTAGCTTTGCACAGCGATGTAGCTACAGAGGAGCAGGAGAGAGGGTTTAAGTATTGTCATCAAGTGACCCAAATCCTTGACAAAGAAGTCAACGTACAGGCTAAATGTAGGTAACAGAGACAATTATTAGTTCAGTAACTGGGTTAGCCAACAGCAACAAATGACCAGATCCTGCCAAACAAAAACAAAACGACTAACACATACTTCATGTGGGCAACCTTCAATAGGACAAGGTCCGTGGAGCATGCAAAGTGACCCAAATTAAATCTGTGAATTCACCAACAGTCAAAGGGTGAAGTCCTAGAAATACAATGCATCCAAAGTTCAACAGCCTCAAAATAAAAGTACAAATTACCAATAAAACAGATGTGTTACAATATACAAAATGACAGTTTAGGCCGTGTTTGAAGTTTAATTAGTTTTTGGCACAAATGCAACTCTGTTAAAGTCAGGAAAAGATTATAGGAAGGAAGGAGTTTGGGATTTGATTGTTGCCATCTTGGATTTTTGGACCAAAATTAACCATATTTGGGCGATAGGGCAAAGTTAGGGAAAGGTGGGAAGTTGTGACCAAGTCAGTATTCAAAAACGTCAACGTGAAACCTGACATTTGGATTGTTTGCTTATGTCCAATTTTTAATTTGTGCGTACAATCGAAAGAATGAAAAACAACTCTTTTTTAATTTTTTTTATTTGTACACGAATAATGAAATAAGTCATTTTTTTTGTATTCCGATTGTGGATTCTCAGTTGAATGTGAAAATGATACACGGATTAGCCAAGACCACCAGTGGGCACAAACACCTTTTAGGTAGTCATCTGGGAAAAAAAAGAATGTTCACTCCTGATCTAATGGAAACAGCTGCCATCACAAACAGGTGCATGAAGGTTAACATTCTTATCAGCGGCCTTGACTATGGTGGCGATGAGGACCACGGAGTTGGTCCCTAAGTGCCTTCAATGGCAGCTCCAAATGTACTAAGTGCTAATGCTAATCACTAATGCTAAAGGTAGCTGCTGAAAGACCAAAATGTCCCTACCTGTACCCAGAATAAACTACACCAAACTTAGCCCTAAGCCTGGGTAATTCCTAGGAAAGTTGGCAGTCTGTTTCCCTTACTTTGACTGATTTATGACCAGAACTGCTGACTATATGTCAGTACGGGGCATAAACCTGCCCGGTTTAACAACTGACAAAACAACCTATGAATTAGTCATCTCATAACACATACATGCCTTTAGGATACAGTAGTCATCCAAGTCTCCACAAGAAATAATGCGCATGTATCTCTATGTCAGGTCATTGTAATTCAGCCGTTAGAGCAACTTTCTGCAGGATCTGGAAGAAAAAGTGAGATGCACGATACGAAAGGCACTGAACTCACTACTGTGTGGTAAAATAGGGAACACGATGAGGGGGTCGGACAATGGGAGACGGAGACAGATGTAGTTAAAGAAAGAAAATAACACTAACAGGACAGATTACTGTAGCCTGGAGACAAAGGCAGGATGAACATTGCAGCTTTGATGACAGCAGCAGAATATGAGTTTGGGGACTATTTCAAAACCTCTACATCTGTTTTGGGGGAGTCTGTGCAGACACTGAGATTGAGTCAGATTGCGGCTCTGATGCTTCTTTCTACCCCATTGTTTGTTCTTTGAAGAAGTGCAGCTATGAATGTTGCATGAGGGATACAGGGGTAAGCTCGGATGCTGAGGAGCAGTATGAGGTTGCCGATGCTGGAAAACAAACACTGTACATTAGCCAAACACAAGAAACCACAAAGTTAACGAGGTGGAAGAACGCCTCTGTCTTCGGCCCAGATGCTCATTCCTTTATATTTAGACCAAGAGGGAGATGGCGACTGCGACTGGAAATATCAAGTAAACCACAGTAACATCGCAACTGGAATGTGTTTAACAGTACATTTTATTTATATATTAAAAAAAAAAAAAACAGGCTGAAGAAAAACAAGCGCACCAGTTGCATCATTAGCATCCAGGGTTACTATCATTACCATAAACTGACATTAAACCACAGCAGAAGCTAAAACACTGTTTGTCGTCTTTTCATGATCATCAGATACGACTCATTTGGACGTTCAGCGGCTCCGTAGTGAACGTGGAAACACCGTCATTATCTGCGACGTTGATTCACCAGTAAAACCCACGGAGATGGATCAATGACAGTGATTGCAGATGCTTGTTTTTGCTGAAAAAGTCGCTTTTTCTTCAGCTTCAGTTTTGATATAACGGCCTTTGAATTTACTTTGAGCTTTTACGAATATATCCAATTGTCCGTCAAGTAAGTATAGGCAAACACATGGTTTTCACACGCACAAAAAAAGCAAAATGCAAAAGATAATATTATGAGAAATAGTGATAAATGTTAATAAATCACTTTAGAATCTCTGAAAAATAAAAACAATCAGAATAAAGTTGCTTGCAAGATACATTCATCATGGCAGTGTTTAACATGCAATGTTGCAACAAGTGTTCTGACATTTATTTCTGTCCAGAGTTGCATTTGTTTTTGTCCAGATCTTGAATTGATGATATACTACTACTACTACTACTACTACTAATAATAATAATAATAATAATAATAATAATAATAATAACTTTATTTATATAGCACCTCTAAAAACTGTTTAACAAAGTGCTTTGACAGACAAGGCAGAAGGGCACAACAGCAGAATAAAAACATAGAAAACAACACGCCACAGTAAAATAAATAAGTACAGCAAACACGAAAACATGACTACGTTTGAATGCATCGTAGTAGAGAAGGCAGAAAAAAACATAACAGGATGGTGTCAGATCAATGCAAAAATAAAGGAATGGAATAAAACAACATCATGTACGTTATAAACGAATAATCGTGTGAGTCACTTATTTAAAAATAAAATAAAAAATTAAGTCCTAAATGCTGGTTGGCTGACGTTTCACAGATACAGTCTTGGGTCAAAATGTGAAATTCGAGAATTAACGAGAGAATGGGTTTGACTCCAAAGGAATATTTGTCTCAGAGCAACCAGATCTACTTCAAAACACTGTCTGCACATTACAATCCATTCACTTTACAGCTTCTATTGAGTGGAAGATTCATAACTCTATTGTATAAATGTACATAAATCAGCATATGTGTAATAACACTTCATCATATACCTAGAAAACATCAGCAAACCAGCACTTTTGTCATTTGTTTTCCAATTATTCTGATTCAAATATGTAACATTTAGCACATTTAGAAGCAGATAATTAAAAAAAAAAATCTAGACGAGTGTTATTTACATGTATTGATAGGGGGTGTAATGGTACAGAAATATTTTGGTTCAGTAAATTTTCAGTACAGTGAAGGAGACCAGTGAAGGGGGGGGGGGGCTCCATAACTACCAAAAACTGAAGTGAAACTTAACATGCTTCTTACATCCAACCTGGCTTCTGTGCCTCTGTAATACTCGCTGTTGTCATGTTTACCCCCCTTATTGGCACCCCAGCCTCAGAATAAAGCGGTTTTTTTTGTTTATTTGTTTGTTTGTTTTTTGGGGGGGGTCCTCAATCCTGGTCCTCGAGGGCCGATATCATGCATGTTTTAGATG
>JAPQRP010000019.1:626156-646876 GCA_037367295.1 Apogon hyalosoma
TGGACCTTACAGACCCTGGAGACCACACTGGACCTTACAGACCCTGGAGACCACACTGGACCTTACAGACCCTGGAGGCCACATTGGACCTGAGCTCGTTGACCCACTGTTGTTACTGCCTTGTAATATATGCGAAAATGACCAAAAATAGTCACTTGCTCAATAAAGGGTCAAACCTGTATTAATTGAGATTTTCTTCTATCAACCAAGAGAACAAGTTACAAACAACAAGGTGCATGTGTAAAAAAATAAATAAATATTACACACACAAGGAACAGCTAACAATATTGCTGGGGGAAAACCATCACAATCAGTTAAATACAAAAATAAATCAATTTGTATCATCCATCCAATCAACAACAGGTATATTATTATTCTCAAGAAAACTGTAGAGAAATGGTCCGTATTCCCTGAAACTTGTCAAGTCTGTTCTTTGTTGCTTAACGTAACTTTTCCAAAGCAAGATAGAAAGTCATTCCCATCAACCAATCATTGTGAAGCAGCATGGGGGGGAGGGGGGGGGGGTTAATGTCCAAAAACGAATATTCAGCAAAGCTCTAACATTTTTGGAAACTGTAAGACTGTAAGATGCTGTGGGTAAATATTCAATAAGCACATTTTAGGTCTTAGAGGACCTTCCATGCCAATGATTTAACCAACAAGGTTCATAATTTTGCCCCAGAATCATAAACTGTGTCAACATCCCCACCTACAATGAAATAGGCGCCTTTCTGGTCTTTACATTGTCAGGACCAATGGGAGTTGATGAATCAGTTGACAACTTTTATAACTACATAAAGCTGGGTGCGTCTGATTCTAGTTTCCAAACCCCTGCCTTTTAAGTTCCTACTTTTAGACGACGAGCAGTAAAGCAGCACTAGTGTTGAACGGCCTATATTTACACAAGGTTGGTCATACACAGGTTTAGCAGAACTTGAAGACATTTTCTTGCCGCTGTATAAAGGTCTTATCCATCCAGAATTAGAACATGCATCATCAGTGTGGTCCCTTCGATATATAAGAGACATCGAGGAAGTGGAAGCGGTGCAGAGGCGGGCAACAGAACTAGTATCTGGGCTCCAAGCCTTCACATACGAGGAGCGACTGAAGGCCCTGGACCTCCTAACTCTCGCAGTGCGCCGTCTGAGGGGTGATATGATTCAGCTTTACAAATACCTTCACGGGGAATATCACGTAGACCCACTGAATTCCGTCAAAGCCAGGCTGGACAAACACCGGAGCGATCACCCACTTCGTTACGACTACAAAGTGACTGATGTGTATTGAGAGACTAATTTTGGGGCGTATAGGTTTCAGCCTTCACGCCATATTTTTGTGTTGTATTGTATATTGAATAACGTGCCACATCCAGTGTTGGATGAACTTTTTAGATCCTCAAAGACCCGCAACCGAAAGTATCTACTGATCTAAAATGTTTAATAATTAATTTGTGCCTGGACTTAAAAGCTGATTGTCGTCTCTCTTTGCATCCATCTCTTGAACGCTCTACTGGTTCCTCCACTGGAAGTGTTTTTAACCATCAGCATGTGATGCATACTGGACTGGACAACAAGTTACCGTGGCAACAACACTGATGCTTTTACACATGTATACTTTAATTGAACATTAAAACAAGCATCTACATCCTCTGTCATTGATCCAACTCCATGGGTTTTACTGGTGAATCAATGTTGTAGAAGATGACGGTGTTTCCACGGTAACTACGGAGCCTCTGAACGTCCAAATGGGTCATATCTGAGCATGAAAAGATGAAAAACTGCATTTTATGCCAATTATTTATATTAATTGTCCAAAAGTTCTGAAATATTTTACATCGGTAGATGCTTTTGGTCGCTGGTGGCTGTTTTTAGAACTTTGACTGTTAAATTGTGTACATCACTACGGTACTTTTTACCACCATCTTCCACAGTTGGTCCTACAGGCCCCGTGATGATCACTATATTGTTTTTTTTTGTTTGTTTTCTCATCAGGTTCCAGAAGAATGAGGGTGAGCTGGTGAATACTTTGACCCAGAAGAAGAAGTTAGAAGCAGCTCTACACTCCAAAGAAGCCGAGTGCACGAAGCTGCTGTCGGAGAACGGGGTGTTAAATGGTGACGTAACGGATCTGCAGGACCAGCTGAGAAACGTACGACCACAAACTCCATGTGCAACCTGATGATGAAAGAAGTAGTGTAGTGTCTGAAGGTGGACATATTGGATATCTACTTGGTATAATCACAGGCTTTCATTTTTTCTGGGGAATAGCCTTAGCCAGTAGTAGGGTGAGGTCAAGGGTGTCACGGATGGACCGCCCACTACTTTTTGATTCATAACTTTTGAACCAGACCAGTTTAAGGTGATTATTACGCATAATTATCACAGTCTAAATGCCATCTTACAGACTCAAAGGGCAAAGTTTAGTTTCAAATATTTTTAAATGAAAAATATCAAAAACTACTGCGTCATGGATGGACAAAAAAATTAACATCTATTTTTTGCAAGACTTCCAAAGTTCTCCAAAGTGAAGTTCCTCTGACATTTTCATCCTCAAATGTATTCAGTGTATAGCTTAAACCCTCTATTTTACAAACTAATAATTGGTCAGAGGAAAAAAATATTTGATTAGACCTAAATAGGAAGAGATTTGAAAAATGGCAGCGTCACAGATGGACAACAAAAGTAAATATCAAATTAAACATGTTTGATTTCACTTATCAACATCATCTAATATTCTTTTTTACAGGATTTACAACATAATATTAACATTATATTCAAATGTATTTTGCATAGATATAGGCATTAATTTTAAACATTGTTTAGAATATGACATAAACAATTTAATAGTCAAATATTAATGTATTTGGAATAAATTTCATTTATTTATGAGAGCTTATAAAATGAACCCAGAATGACGGCAGGACGCTTTGTCACTTTCCAAACATTCACACTCATAAAACTCCTCATTGTTTTCTCAGTTTTTTTCGCATTTCAAAATAAATTTTTCTGAAAATGTAAGTAATTACGTACCCAAAAATATAAGTTTGGTGTTGTTGAAATAAATTTTTTTGACCAGACATTAACCTTCCCTTGACTTTGCCCTTAAGAGGTTTCTGCCCAACAGCTATGAATTGCTTGTGTATAATATCAATATGCATATGAAAGAGCAAGATTTTTTTTTCTTTTCTTGTGTTGTTAAATAATTGTTAAATTAATTCAGAGTTCCTCTAAGTTTAAACATGAGCAGCATCTCACAAGAAACTCCTAAACAAATGTAGGTGCGAATGAGAACCAACCCAAGGTAACGTTCACTGGAGGGCAGTGGTATTCCTGTTTGTGATCTGTTCTTGCAGGTCTGTGCATGTCTGATCGTTTCTCTGCAGGTTGAGGATTCACTGGCAGAATCCAAGAACCACCTGAGCTCTGAGACGCTGAGGAGGGTGGACTTGGAGAACCAGGTGCAGACCCTCAGAGAGCAGCTGGCATTCCAGAAGAACATGAGCGAGCAGGTAACGCACGGGCGCATCCTTCCCCTGAACCCGACTCCCGTTTAATTTAATTCTGTGTATTATTTATTCAAACCAAGTCACGGATGGATGGGTTTCAGTTTTAATGAATATATTTGGGGTTTGTTTTGCCGGTAGGAGACTCAGGAGATCCGGCATCGTAGCGAGAGCCGGTTAATGGAGGTGGACTCGGCGCGACGGCGGGAGTTCGAGAGCAAACTGGCCGAGGCGATGCAGCAGCTCCGTCAGGACCACGAGGCCCAGATGCAGCTCTACAAAGAGGAGCTCGACAAGACCTTCAGCACGAAGGTAGTCCCAGCGTCTCTGCAACTGGGGTTCTAATGAGTCCAGGCCCGTTTTTAACAGTAAAACACTTAAGCCCCCTGTGGAAGTCTGTTCTGTTTACGTTGTTGTTGTTTGCGAACTCTAGCTGCAGAACGCCCAGCAGGCCGCGCTGGAGAAAAACAACGCTGCCTCGGCCACTAAAGATGAACTGGAAAGCACTAAACTCAGAGTGGAGACCCTCAGCTCGCAGCTTCATCAGTACCAGAAAGACGTGAGTGGAACTGTTTCGATCTTTGTAAACTGGATAGATTTGATGAAACGGAGCTCAAGTCGACTTTGTTCGTAGCCTGTTTCTTCTGCTCAACATCTGGGAAAACAGAAGGAACTGTAAGTCCGTCTTACGTGGTACATAGTTCAGATGAAGGACTTTGATCAGACAGATTTTGCGAGTGTTGATACAGAACAAAACAACCTGAGTGAGGACTTTAAACTTACACGAGTTCCCTAATTAGGTTTTTTTTTATACCAACAATAATCCATGTTATTCGACTGTAACAAACAGCAAAGATGAGCATATTTCCATAAGTAATATGGAACCTTTTAATTGTTTATGGCTGATACATGAAGTCACAACACCACATGCTTGGAATGCAAACGTGCTGTGAGCGTGCTCACGCCATGGTGAAAGAGCGGAGGGAATATTAGCAAATGTCAGAAAAATGGGAAAATGAGTTTCAGCAGAAGTGATTGGAGGAGGAACTATAAAGGAACCTGGTTAAAGCTGTTTGGTGTAAAGTCATAAAACTATCTACAGTTGGACATGAGCTTTACATTTGTTTAAAGCTGGATTGAAAAGGGCATTAAATTAGATTTGCTGATACCTGCAGAAACCCTGATTCTGTCTGTGTATATAGACGACCGTCCCTGTGGTCTTCATTCAGCTGTAGATCCATGCATACATGGAGTACACACCTGCTGACTGCAGGGTTTTGGGCGTGTCCTGCTGCTGACTGTCATGTTAATACTGTGTGGCGTTTCCTGCCTCTGCCGCTCAGAAAATGGTCCTGGAGGGCCGCTTCCAGGACCTGGAGAGGACTCTGGACCGGGAGCGGGAGGTGTGGCAGCAGAAGCTCAATCAGAAGGAGCAGGAGATGCTGAGCATGAGGAGCCAGATGTACAACCAGCTGGAGGACTACGAGAACCTGCTGGACGTGAAGCTCGCGCTGGACATGGAGATCAACGCCTACAGGAAGATGCTGGAGGTGGAGGAGCAGAGGTAGAACATCTGATGGTGATAAACTTTATTTCAAACGTAAGTAGGAATAAAATATAAAGGTGAAAAGAAGGCAAAAAGAAATGATGAATTTAAACGAAGCACTCCAGAATATTGAAGGTAATAAGAGACGATTGTCACATACTGTACAACTATTTCATTGTATGTCTTTAACAACACTTTGTCTGAAACCGAGTATCGCCCTACCCCAAATTTATGACTAATGTGTATATATTCCAATTAAAAAAATAGGTCAGTTATTAACTTGATGAAGAATACAAATTACAACATACCATCATTATCTATTACTGTTCTGCTCCTGTTTATTGTTACTATATCTGAAAAATAAGTTTTCTACACATCTTAAATTTTGCCGCTTTCACACTGAGAATTTCTGTATGTAATTTGGAAGTAATTTATTTCTTGCTTTGTATAATATTTGTGCTGTTTTAACCCCGTAAAACCATTTGTGCCATATTTACTACACCAGGTTCTGAGACCTTTATCTTAACAACAAGATCAAGATTTGCCTTAAAACCTGCTGCAGCCAGTGGAAGGGCTTTTTTTTTTGTTGCCTTTTTCAACATGGCCACGTCTTCGGTAATTTAAAAAAAATTGCATTAAGAACACTTACATTCTTTTTTTTTTTTTTTTTTTTAAATAAGCACTTCCTGTACTGAAACAGTGCATAGTTACTTGACAATTGATTCTTCATTTATTAGTTTTGAGCAGGGGAAAAAACTAAACATTCTTATGTGTACAAGGAACTAATATCAGAGCAAATACATGAATAAATAAAGGTGATGAAGACAAAAAAGCAATTGCCATGTACACTAATAACAAAATAAATTCAACATGTACTGCTCAAAAAGGAGTGGGAAGATGAAAACTATGAAATCCCACTCCCATCTCACATTTATACAACATAACACATTACTTTTGCTTTCTTAAATGATATAATAACATCTGTTTAGAGTCCTAATAATAATGTAAATAACTAAAAATAAACATTTAGGAAAACTTCTGTATATTACCCTTAGTAAGTATCTAAATGATAATCTGCATAACTGATAATACAATATATTTCAAAATAATTACATACCAACAATGGTAATGGAAGTGACACATACCAACATGGTAAACAACGACAAGCACAAACCAACAAAGGTAAGAAAGAGCTAAGGATGGAATAATATAGTTAAATTGTTAAACATTTGTATCAAATTTGATACTGCAGGTATAGAAGGGGCTTCATAAAAACTCCCAATGTATCAAATGTTATACAAAAACATGTCATAAACGGAGTGATACGGCAAAATGCTTGATTTGGATATCGTATAAATATCTCAATCCCAAAACATTAGAATTTTGTCTAGTTTTTGATGGGTCATGTTTTACAGGGTTAAACTCCAGCAGATCCTTTGATTTGAATGTATGTGATTAAAAGTAGTTTATTGGTTTGTTCGAGATCCTGTATTTATTATCTCGAAGTGCGCATAATGGTTGTAGGTTGGTTTTGTAGGAGTTTCCATGTGCGTGTACAGTAGAGGAACAGAAGTAAGAGACTGACACTGTACCATGACTTACCCACTTTTGGTTTTTTGTTTTTTTTTTTGTTTTTGTTTGCATCAGACTGCAGCTGTCTCCGAGCCCCTCCCAGCGTACGACTGTCACTCGAACACACGAGGAGGGCAGAATCAGGTTAAGAGGCAAGAAGCGGAAACACGAGAGCGCCTCCGGGAGCTCGCCCGCCTACAAGATGCCCGGTCGGCCCTCGGACGTCAGCGCCGTGAGCGTGACGGAGGTGGACGCGGACGGCAGATACGTTCAACTGAAGAACAACTCGGAGACGGTGAGCGTGTGGTTCACGGGGTCGTCCTTATGCACCGACTTCCTTTTGAGCTGTAGAGCAGGACGGACCACAGCAGATCCAGTGCATTCAGCACGATTCAGGACTAACTGATGCTAACTGAGCACTTTTAGTCAAGTTTTAACTACATATTTGAGTTACTTCTTGACTTAACCTCCACCTCAGACCATTTTTGTTTGTAGCATAAAACGTGAAATATGAAGAATTAAAAATTAGCCTTTACTTCAAGTGAGCTCTAGTGTGATGGCTTATAACATGGAAATGGTTCGAGAGACATAGTTACTGTTGAGCACTGATAGGAGGTCAAATATGGAGTTTCATTTGGGTTCATGACCTTTGACCTTGAGGGGTCAAACTGAAGGTCACCAGTATCTAGATTTCAACAGTCTTCTTTTTTGAAACTACTGGTTGGATTCATTAAAATTTTTTTTTGTGGTTTCCTTGAGACAACGTTTATTCGGTTTTGAGAAATTCTGCTTTGTGAATTGTTGAGTTTTTGAAATGGTAAACATGAGCCTTTACTTATACTGGACCATATTTTAAGGGTTTATAACATGGAAACGGTTACAGTTATCAATATAGTTCCTATTGATCTCTGATTTGAAGTCATAAATGGACTTTGATTGAATTAGTTGAGTTCTCCTCCAGTGAAAGTTCTACCCATTTCTATTGGGAGATTGATCTGCATCCAGACCACAGGATTCTAAACAGTCAGAACCTGACAACTTCACAAACTCAAATTGGTATTGATTCTTGATAGAACATGCATGATACAGGGACATTGGTCCTATTGTTCTTTCTTGATTTAGTGATTATTATGGTATGAATTTCAGCAAAAATGTTTCTTTTTAGATACATTTTTGTCAAATATACACAAAAAGTGTGTCAAGTGTTTGCTCCAGGAGGACTCTGTTAGGTTTCTGTAAATCGGCTTCAGTCTGGTTTTGACCGCTTCTAAATGTAAAACGTTATGACATAACTTCTGTTAGGATTTGGCACTATATAAATAAAATTTGATTTGAAAAACTGCTATAATGATGATCATCATAACTATTTTTTTCTGCATAAACCTCTAAAACCACTTCCGCTCACCTGAAAACTACATAATGTTTAATGATTTTCAGCCTTTTAACCCATTAAGTGCCACTTTGAATACGATGCCTCTCGTTTTTTATTAGAAAAAACACAAAATCTTACATTTTATATATAATACACAGTGGATGGATGTATTGGTGTTTTATATCAGTCTTGGACATGTCAAATATTAATAACACTGATTGCATTGCATTAGTTGCTTTTATGTGAGATTAAAAATGTGATTTCAGTGCAAATCAGTGAGGCATTTTTTGCCACGAGGGTCCTGCACCGAACAAAAACTGTTAATGCAATAAAATGAGTGTTATTGATCATCTTTAACATGTCCAAGACTGTGATATAAAACACAACATCCTTCCACAGTGTATTTATTATATGGAACATGTATCATGTTTTGTAAACTGAAGAAAACACACTCCAAACTGATCTGTGATCCGTTTTCCACATTAATCACAGAATGGCTTTATCTCCAAACCCTGAAGCCTTAACTGTATCTGAGGCAGTCATTGTGCTTTTTATTCCTCTATTATTCTTGGTCTGACAGCTGTAGTTACTTTCCATTGACAGCTTTAATGGCCAAGACTTTTAAAAGCCTGTTAAATGATCCATTGTGTTAAGATTAAACTAAAGCTTTCCAAGTATTTCGCCGTCTGTCTATAAAAAGCCGAATGAATTCAGCCCCACATCAGATGGAATTTTTTTCCCCTTCTGAAATTCTCAGGTTTTAATTCCAGTAGATGTTCAAATCACCCAATATCTTAGAAAAACTGGAAAAATTAGTTTGTTTTTTCCTCCTCTTCCTTTTACTTCAGCACTTGAACTTTCATAAAGGTCATGCACTTGGAATGGAATATATTTCTGTTTTCTATCACTGAAGGAACACGTCTCAATACCCATTCCATGAATTAGGATACAGTATGTGGTAGAAAGTGACTGAAATCCCTTTAAATATGAAGGCTGACCACAATTGTCTACATAAAGCTATTTAATGAATATGTAGTATTTTAGATCAAATTTTTCATGACTGAATAATATGCTATTTATTTGCTCATTAGACTGTAACAGAGTAGAAAACAATGAAAAGTATTATTATTATCAATAATAATAATAATAATATAAGATTCCAGTCGGTCTCTCCTCTTGAATACGTACCTGTTCTGTAGGTTTGAGTCTTCAGTCTTAAATACATCCCATCTCCACTTCTGTACTCGGTACCAGCAGGTAAACGGTTCCTGTTTGTCATGATCTGTTCCAGGATCAGCCGATCGGAGGCTGGGTGGTCCGCAGGGTGTACTCTGATGCAGGGGACATCTCTTTCCACATCCCCTCTCCCTGTGTCCTGGCGGGGGGGCAGACACTCACCGTGAGTCATTCCACCTCTTACATTTATTATATCCCTGAAATTGCGTTTCAGGGATATAATAATGAATAATGTACAATAATGGCTGAAACCCTCTATCACAGGATGTATACTTTTTTTTTATTAAACCATAGTAATAGTACAGTAATGGTAAAATAACCACACTGTACATCTTCACCTTCTATCTGTATTCCATTTGGAACTTACCTACACATAATTCCTGTCCAGAATTACTCCATTTGCTGTCATGTTCACTCTCCTCTGTGGTTTTGTGTTGCCTTTGTGCAGATTTCTTGCTGTACGCCTGCACAAATGACAGAAAATGTATGTTGACAAAAGCTGTAATATAAAGCACGGACCATTATTGAAATGATAGCTGGTTTGTCCCACTGTCTTGTCCCTGTACACTTGTCTATATGAGCCCTCCCTCTATGTATATGTATACAAGCAAGGAACGGATGAACATGCGAATATAAAGTTTGAGATTGTTACTTAAACACAAGCTGTAACTTAAAATAAAGTTGTCCTCCAAAGAGGAGTGGTGGGTTTTTAAAAAAAAAAGATAAATAAATAATAATAATGGATGTTTTTAGCGTTGTGTCAGCCGCTGTTTATTTGTGCACAGTCTTTACCCTCAGTTGCACAGTGTAACAGTAAACTACTGGAAGTGCGCTTGGTATGTAAGAATAGACACATACTTGCCAGCAGGGGGCAGTCAAACAACTGGTTAGACATGAGGGAGTAGATTCCTCTGCATTTGTTCTTTACATTTAGATCTCTTAATTTTTGCACTTGAGCCCCTGCTCTACATAAATTTTAATTGCATTAAAGCTTTAATAATAAATCAATTGATACAACGTCCCCAACAGTTTAAACGTTTGTACTTGTAGAAGGAAGATACGACTAAATGAATATATGCAATAATAAAAAACCTTCTCTAAATTAAAACTTTTTATCAAAGTGACTCCATGATATAACAAAAAAAAATCGCTTGTTTTCTTCTAAATGAATTGATGACGTTAGAGAATGTATGGATGTATAGTGTAAATGCGGTTCTAATGGAAATCAATGGGGCATTTTTTTCAACGGGAGTAACCAGAGGGGGCGTCTGACACGACAGAAAATAAAAATACTAATGCAATCAAATTAATTTGTTACTAATCTTTGACATATCCATGACTCAACACAACCAGAGCCCCATTCTTCTACTATATATTTGGAAAATACTTAATTTTTGTGTTTTTTTTTTTTTTTTTGTTTTGTAATGAATCTTTCAGAATTCAAATAATTAAACCGAAATTTAAAGGGTTTAAAATCTGGAAAATTGTTGAATGTGTGGTAGGTTTGAGCAGGACTGAAGTTGTTCAAGAGATATGATTTTTAAGAAACAAAGGGAAGAAAAGCATATGTGTATAAATTTTTGCCACAAAAGTAACCAGAGGGTAGTAAATTTGAGGAGGACAGAGGGTTAAACCAGGGCTATTCAAATCCGGTCCTTGAGGGCCGGTATCCTGCATGTTTTAGATGTTTCCCTCTTCCAGCACACCTGGTTCAATTCATGATCCGCTCATCATCAAGTTCCGCAGAAGCCCGATGACGATGTAACGGCTCCCAGGTGTTCTGGAAGAGGGAAGTACCTAAAACATGCAGGATACCAGCCCTCGAGGACCGGATTTGAATTAGTTGAACTAATTCTGACACTAATAAAAGCCAAATGCATCCTTGTTTGACTTGTGCAGGTGACATTTGTGTGTGTTTGTCCCTGTCAGATCTGGGCAGCAGGTGCAGAGGAGGAGGCCGACACCGGGGACCTGATCCTCGAGGGCCACAGGAGCTGGGGTCCGGCCACCGACGTCCGGGTCGTCCTCCTGAACCCCGATTATGAAGTAAGTGACGCCGAGCGCGTGTCCCCGAGTCCACCCACTGTGTTGAACGCGTTACTACGACTACATCCTACTTGCAGGAGACGGCGGAGCGCAGGGTTCGTCTGGGTCGGAACGAGGAAACGCAACTGGAGTTCGACGAGGAGTTTGTTGGCAGCGGCGACATCCAGCACTTTAGAAGACAGGTAAAAACCAAACACACCCACTAGTTATTTCACCAGTGGAAACTGGAAGTGAAGTGTACGAAACTGATGCACATTTGTTCACTTCAAAGCCAAAGAGAAAGAAGAAGAAGTGTTGCTCTGTGTCGTGAGGGCACAGTTGAGTGGGTTGTACAGTAAGTGACGTCCACTCGTGTCTTTTCCACTCGGCTGCTGCTCTGTCGTGTCCCTGTTCAGACCTGGCTTTGATTGATCGATTGTATTTATTTCCAATATGAAATTCAAAAAGAAGAAAAACAAATAAACAAAACATTTAGACATAAGACATACAATACATGTTCAAACAGGAGTGAGAAGACTTAAATGTTTATGGAAAAAGAACATGGCTTTCACATGGTCTAAATGGCACGGCCCACAGTTTTGGAGTCAAAGGCTGGTATCGGCGCTCACAGAAGTGTATTGACTCAGATGGAGCATATCGTTAGCTTCATAGCATAGTTGCCTAATAAGTCATATTTTTGGCCAAATTCTGAGTAACTTTACTATCCGAACGCTGCTGCTTCATTTTATGCAGATATCACAATTTGGGCAAAAATAGGACTTATATTTACTGTTTTATAAGCAGAATGTTTCTTTTGACAATGTGATACTTATTGACAGCTTTATATTTGTTTGAAAGATTTGACTTTGGAGAGATGTAGATTGAAATTATAATGTAAATACAAAGATATATGGGTTGTATAAAATCTAAATAGACAATAAGTTTAAAAAAAGACTTGGGCAGTTATGCTATAAGGCTAACTATGTTGAAAAATAAACATAATTTAAACAGTTTTTTCCACAATTTTTTGAAGACCCCTCGTGTGTATATATCTATATTATAAAAGCTAAGTGGTATCTGTGTGTGTGTGTGTGTGTCTCGGTAATCAAATCTGGAAAGAGCTGACTGCTGCAGTTTGTCATACTTACGTATTTTTGGTCAAGGAAGACAGTAGTGAAAACGGCAAGTTGATAGGACCAATGTTTTGGGAGATATTAGTCATTTTGGAAATACAATAGCTTTACAATCACGTTGCTATGCCCAGACTGCTTTGGCGGTGACTGCTGGACAAATGCGGGACAGCATGCACGAATACGCAACAGCACAAAAACTACCACATCTAGAACCTGTGGATCCCCACGGGTCAACGCGCCAGTCAACATTCTTTTAGCAGCGTAAACCCAAATGCCTCCTGGAATGAACTGAAGGACGCTCCATGATGTGCTCCATGAAAGTTAAAGTCTGTGCACAAACTGCACCATATCAAAGTGTTTTTAACGTGCCTGGAAATTTTTGAAACTCGTAATAGGTTGTAGTCCTGCCCGAGGACATGGAATGACACTTCAGTTGTATTTTCTTTAAGTGATTAAACAGAATATCTGTGGTTCACAGAAACTGCTTTTAAGTGCTTAGGAGCAAATCCAGTTCCATTCATTTTGAATAGTGCCGTATCAAATCAAATTTTATTTATATAGCACCAAATCATAACAAGTTCACTGGTGACACTTTACATTTACCAAGACCAGACTCTTGACTCAAATATAATGTGTGATTATCTGAAGGCACTTCACAAACTCAGATCCAGATCTAATTATCACTAGAATTTGTGCTGCAGAGATTTGTTTTTTTTTGTGTGTTATTGAACATATTCTTTAATCTCCTTTCAGAATTTTCAAATCCAAATGGGCCAAGTGGAAATAAGATTTCTACCCACTTCAGGAGAATTTGACATACTGGTCAATCACAGGTGTTTTCAGACATATGGGGTTAAATATGTGACCAACAGCTGTAATTACTGATCGTCGCTCAGATTCAGTCAGATGTAACTCTAGTCTAAAAAGGAAATGGAATCAGATGAATCTATATTTATATTTAGTCTTTTAAAAATTGGACTGGAAGGAGAAGGCTGCAGAAGGGAGTTTTTTTTTTTTTTTTCTCCCCTCTGGTTTCAGTTCTTTGATTTGAGTCGCAGCAGACATCACCTCATGCATAAATAGGTGAGAGAATATTCCACCTTCAAAGCCGCTACAGCCTGAGGGGCAGATGAGCTTCATTAAGCTGTAGTACAGGTACGTGTGATCTGATCAGAACTGATGCACTTAAACACACATTTGGAGACGGATTCTAACGCCAGCTCTGAACAGAACCGGTGTCACAACATGCATGGCTTTTCTCTAACACTCAAACCTGCGTGTTTAGGATGGAAGTGTGATGCAGTGCTTGAAATAACTTTCAGAGCATCTCCAGACACAACATTCCCATTTCTCACGTTAACTTTTACTTTGTTCACACTTTAAGATTGTTTTGAGTTCTGTTTAACTGCCAGAGTATTTTGCTTTTTTAGATATTACTGCCTGACATTTATGACTCTACTATATGTTTAAAGTTTTGTCTGTAAAGGTTTTCCACAATCTACTGCACCAATTGGGTTGGATAGGAGTAACAATAGCATATTTTTTTTTTTTTTTTGCAATAATACCATTAGCAATAGGCCTTTTTTAAAACGATAAACATGGCCACAAAAATATTGAAATGTTACAAAGTCGTTAGTTTGTTACATCTCCCATATGGATGTTTATAAAAATGCACAGAACTTCACATAGAAACAGGATATAATACAGAAACGCTGTGCATGGGCTTGGCTGCATTACTGCACGTTTGGACATGAATGCAAATGAAATGAAAAGCGATACAACATGACTGACTAAAAATAAAGCATGCTTCCCCTAGCTCAGGGGTGTCAAACATGCAGCTCACAGGCCAAAACCGGCCTTCCAAAGGGTTCAGTCTGGCCCGCAGGATGAATTTGCAAAGTTGTATTGATCATAAAGTTCTATATTTTTCAGTCTGATGCCTATTACTAATTGTTTTGTACCTTTTTGTAAATCCACTGTGATGTCAAAGTTATAATGTATATGTGTAGTTGATAAGCGGAGTTATAATATTGTTAAAATTGCACTTATTTTTCTTAAATTTCAAGTTGTTTATGGAACTTCAGGTTATTCACACTTTTGCTTTTGGATAGTTTGTAAATGTGAATGTTTTCATACTGTACTTTAACTTTTTTCACTAGAACAAAGAGAAAAATTTGGAATTGTCCTTATTTCTAAGTTATTATACTGCTATTTTACTGGGCCGGCCCACTTGAGGTCATGTTGGGCTGAATGTGTAGCCTGGCCACTGCCATCTGTCGTTTCCAATGAGAAATCCGTCTGGAGTCGCGGGGCTTGAATCCAAACACGAAGGTGGGACTAACAGGCGCCAAGTAAACCAATTACAGATAAGACGGATGTGACGCTTTTGTCAGAGTTACTTAAAAATGCAGGGTGTAATCTGTAATTCAGTTCTTGTTTTTGAATAAAATAAACAACCAACAACAGTTGTAAAGAGATTTGCGGACTTGGAACTGACTTTGACTCGCTGCAAAAAGAAGTCTGTGCGTATGACACATCGCTAAACACCCGCCCCCCAGACTTGTAATTGGTTGGAATAGAGTAAATCGTGCATATTTCACAGTGACTGGACCAATTCCAAACTGTTTTCTCAATAGTGAATACACTCAGAAAACCAGATGGCTGGCCAGGCTACTGAATGTGGCCCCCGAACTAAAATGAGTTTGACACCCCTACCCTAACTGCATGTGTCAATCATAACCAAACCATTCAGTAAAGACCATCGCACTGATTAAATGTCATTTCTTTTTCTGGGTGGGGGGGTTTCTAGGATCTGTCTAAGGAGGCGAGCTGTGCAGTAATGTGAACGCTTACCCATCTCCCGCTGCCTTCCTCGTCAGATTCTACAGCAGTCGGCTTCCAGCGTCATGTCATCCAGCAGACTGCGGTAAAAACCTGGGCCTGTTAGATTTTAGACGCCTTACAGCCATGACGTTCACCTCAACATCCCTAACTAGCCTCATACCTGCACAAGAATGTTTTAATTTAAATGGTAAAATAAAGTTTTCTAAACAAATGCAATACTGGTCTATGATTTAATGAGCCTTTATTGCAAATCCAGTTGAATTTAGTGGTTAAAGCTGCTCAGATAACGCAATATGGGTGACCTGCAAAAAAAATAAATAAATAAAATAAAATCAGGATTATGAAAGAGTTAAAGGGTCAGTTCACTCAAACTGTCATTTAGAAAATGCATTACAAGAGGAATGTGGACATGCGATGACATTGTTCCAACTTGTACTGTATTCTGAGACAGGTTTTTTATTTTTTAAAACACACACAGCCTGTTAAGTTCTGCACTGTTTTGTTGGATCGTCTTTTTAGCTTTGATTGCGACACGCATTCACGTGGCATTGTTTTAATATGCTTATACAACACTTATTTCCATCCATAGCTGCCTCAGTTTTTGTCCTAGACCTCGTGTTTGATGTTGGAAAGTTGGACCACTGTGTAGAATCTTCGTCACATTCCAGAGATTCTCAATGTGGTTCAAGTCTGGACTCTGTTGTATCCAATCCATGTGTAAAATGGTGTCTCATGCTCTTGAACCCCTCTTTCACCATCTGATCCTGGTGTTTTCATGTTGGAATATGAAGAAAAACTCCACTGATGTTCAGACCTGGTAGTTCAGTTTATTCGGGTTCAGCTGAGCTCATTTTATGGACAAAGAACATTGTGAACCTAGACCTGACTGACTGAACCAACCCCAGATCATAACACTGCCCCCACAGGCTTGTACTGTAGGCACTAGGCATGATGGGTAATCAGTTCATCCTTGTCTTTTCTCACCCTGATGTTCCATCACACTGGAACAGGCTCAGTTTGGACTCATCCGACCATGTGACCTTCATCCATTGAAACGCAGTCCAATCTTTGTGCTCCTCATTGTATCAGTTAAAGGGTTAAATAACTGAAACGCATTAATCACTGCAGGATCTGAACAATTTGCTAACCTAAAGATCCAGTTTAGCACTTGGTTCGGGAAAGAAACCAGACCTGGGTTTAAAACAAAGACGTGACTGAAAAAAACGCCCACAATGTATTTAAAAACACTTCCAACCAAATCCCAATCGTTTCTAAACTCTAGTCAATGTGCTTTTATTTTCTAAACATTAAAGCTTATTTGGATCCGGATGCAGACTCCTGGAAGTCCTGGATCATGTGCATCTGTCATCAATCCAACCACATCCTGCAAACTGAGGGAAAGGCACAAAAAAAGACAGTGCACCCTTCCATGACAAATTACACCGAGATCGTTCAAGATCGGATTCTAGCAGAGGTTTTCCATCTGTCTGTGTGGCTGAAGACGACAGTATACGATTCACATCATCTTCAAAGTATCCTCGTGTCCTGGAAGAGACCACTCCTCTTAGACATTTCCTTTATCATCTGTAGATTTAATCCACAAAACCCCCCCAGAGTGGATCTAAACGTGAGGTGGATTGTCCGTTGCAACGTGGGATGAAACAGTCCTGATTAGCTTTGCACTGCATTTTGTAAAAGATTGTCATTGGTGAGCTATCGTTTGAGCTAATACCACGAGGAGGGAAATCGGTTGGATCGTCACACATTAGGCGTTTCTCAATATCGAGTTCAGCGAGTTCACAAGTCTTGGTAAGAATGATCCACGAGAATGGACTTCCTACGAACGCAAGTCTCAAGTTGACAGAAGCATGAAATGCATCTGGGGATATTTACCATTCAAGTCCACACAGGCCAACAACCAGTCCATCCTCGGTTAAAGGGACGAGACAAGAACAACATCCAGCGATTCCATCTGATCTTGGTTTGTGCAAACTTTTAAATGGAACAGTACTTGGGCCCCGACTGAATAGAACAGACAAGAAGGCGTGTTGAGAGAGGCCTTTTGTCTTCTTCTGTCGCTGTGGACTCTGAGACAGAAGTGCTGTTCCTGTTTTATAGATGAGGTGAGGCAGTTTTCATCAAAAGACACAAAAAGTCAGAAATGTATGAGTCACCCTGGTACCGAGTCTCCAAACTCTCCCTGTAAGTTGGTGAAAAAAGTTTCTAGAGGCTGGTGTAATAGTCCTCCAGGTCTCCGAAACCTCCACCCATCCTTCATCTGCTGTTGAGTCAGGATGTCGTCTGATCTTTGCGTCTTTCTTCCTCGTACGTGAGCTCCATTCAGTCGAGTCCAGCTCTGCAGTCTACACCACAGTCTCTTTGTTGGCTTCTTTGCCCAGAGCGTTTATGGACACAGTGTGCTGGTTGGACGTGCCGTGGGCCGGTAAGGGCATCTGAAGACGCACTTTCTGGTCGGTCGTCTTCCACGTGTTGAACAGATGCTGGTGGTAGCGTAGAGACACCTGAGAGACAAGAAAAAATATGAAAACATGATGCTGATGTGGCGCTGTAAAGACACTCTCGAGCAAACTGTTTTTGTCATTAAATGAATTCAGTGAATGCTTTCAAATCACATTATGCAGGTGAAATGAGCAAAGGTTGGGGTGACGTGTTCCAGTGTGAAGCTTGGTAACTTTAGGGCCCAAAATGAATTCACTTAACATGTCCTGGATTTAAATGACACCAGGTACAACATCCTAAACTACTCAAGTTAATGGTCAATGAAAACATGTATTACTAGAAAGATTGGTTTTGTTAAAACATTTATTCAAAGAAAAAGCTTGATAATGTCAATATCTGACATTAAATGTGTTGTATGTAATATTTTTATTTTCAAATATTAAAAAAAAAAAAATCCTGCTGTGAAGTTCTGTCAAAGATGTCAATGTATTGGATTGTACAGATATGAAGTCGATTTAATTCCAGCAACTGGCTGGGGATTTACGTGACCACTAGAGGGAGTAGTGAGTCCCTCTGTCAGTCTCCCATGGTGAGGAAAACTAACACCACAGGCCTTTGACCAAAGCATCAGAAAGTGACCAGATGGGATGAGAACCAAAAAGAAACAATTTTTAGAGTGACTTTTAGAGTGAAAGTGACTCGGTGATAAAAGTTGGAAACAGCTGTAAATGAGAAGAACGGAGTTTGATGCTGAAATGTCAGCGTTTCTTCTACTCGGGTGAGTTTGATCACGAGGCTTATGGAGGTATAAAGTTATTATGGGACGTTCTTATCTTTGCTAAGTTACTGTTTGTTGATCCACAGTTCAGACTAAACTGTGACAGTTCTGACTTTATTTGTTGGATTAAAACAGATCTGAAGTTTAAGCTACTGACGACACAAACCGAACCGAAAACAGAGGAGATTTCTGGTTTTACTGTGGCGGTTTTCATCTAAAAACAAAGCTAAGCTAACAGAGCGATAATGTAAACTATCAGCTGATGCAGCACATGTAGATTAGAAGACAGTGTTATTTGACTGTGACTGATAAAATAAGCATCTATGAGTTTTAGTTTGAAGAAAACTTGATGATGCCATAATACAGATGTGTGGAAACAATGAGCTTTATACTTTATTCAGTGGCTGATACTGTGGATACAAAGGGTTGCTTTGTCAGTGGTTTTGGCCCCCTGCTGGTCAAAGTTTGTAATATTAATATGACATAAAACCTCTTTAAAGACAATTATCCAGAATTCATAAATTTAAATGATCTTTATGATGTTAAAACAATAAGGGCGCAGCTCTTGCACGTAGAACATTTGGGACTAATTTAGTGTTTAAAGAATCTATTTGTAATTACATTTACAGAAATACGGCTGTGAAGAATAATTTTATTTTATTGTAGGATGGTGAATGAAGTGAGTTTGTCTGGGTGCAGTGCATAATCTTCAGCAGAGACCCTGAACATACCACGGTCCAGAAGACGTAGATGGTGAAGAGCGCCAACGTGAGGACCAGGAGCCCCAGCGCCTCCATCCCGTTGGTGTAGTAGAGGTCCATGGCTCCCTGAACACACAACCATCCAGACACACAGGCCAGAGGCGTGATGAAGAGGAAGCACACCGCATCCCCGTACAGAGTCCTCCTCTGCTGCTGTATGGACGGAGAACACAACCACTGGAGGGGGAAGAAGGATGGAGCCTTGTTTACTCATGGTGGTTCTACTCATGTACTATATTTACATACAACAGGTCCTTGTACTTTTTGATTCTATTTTCTGGCATATTACACTTTTTATTCCAGTCAAATAAAAACCTCTGTTTTGAAATGTTCATTAACCTTCATTGTCATATCAACTCTTTTCCTAATAGTTTTATATTTAGTGATTCGAGTTTTAGCTTAATTTTGAAGAACTGACCAAATATTATTTAGAATTCAACATGTCCCAATACTTTTGTCCATTTAGTGTATGATGCATTGCTGTTGGTCAAAATGAAAATATAACAGTGGAAATGTAGACTTAAACCAGTTCTGAAAGGCCTCATGATGCATTCAGGTGTAATGTGTGGGGTGTTGCCTGACAGCGGGCTTACGGCCGTTCACTGTGGACATGAAGCCAGCACATGGTCTTAATCAGCAGATTAACAGTGACAGTGACAGGAAGACGCGTGTCCTGTCCTGAAGCATAGCCATGAACAAACCAAACCTCCTCCGTAATCTGGATCTGAGGCTAAGTGGCTTTAGCAGCAGGAGCAGCAGGCGCTTCAACGTGAAGGAAGGCAGCCACTCCCACTCCCACTCATGACATCTGCTCTCATTGAGAAAATGAGCCCAGTGACAGTGTGGTTTGGATGTCAGTGGAGACCCGTCCCATGTACAGGTATTAGGAGGTCATCTTCATTATGAGGAACTGGTTAGTTTTCATTACCCCTCCCCCCTGAAGGGGTGGCAAGGGGTATTTGTTTGGTTGGTTGTTGATACTCAAGCAGCAAAACTATTGGTTGAATTCATACCATATTGGGTTTATAGATTGCCAGTGACCCAGAATAGATGTGATTATATTTTGGGAAAAGTAAGTCAGTTATATTTTACTTTTTTTTTTTAATTTTTAAAAATCTTCCCGTTTACTTATAATGGACGAAATATGTGCAAGGGGCGGAGTTTGTTGCACCACTTGTTCTGTTTTATTATATCCCCGAATGGAGTTTTGGGGATATTATGTTTCTGGTCCCACCGCTGCCACCGGATATCCTTCGTATTAACGCAATAACTTGAAAAATACTGGGTTTAGAAATGTCATATTTCCCATATCAATCAATATCATGGAGAGGAAGAACTGATCCGATTTTGGACGATTTACCATTTGTAGATTGGCCACAAGGGGCCGCTCAAAAGTTTAAAATCACTAAACACACTTTTATTCATATCTCTGGAACTATTTGTCTGATTGACTTCAAATCAAGTGCAAATGAAAGGTCATGACCTGGGGAT
>JAPQRP010000019.1:653178-670153 GCA_037367295.1 Apogon hyalosoma
AAAGGTGCATTTTATTTATCATACAGATTTGTCAAAGTGTGACATGACAGACATTTTAAGCTCAGATCCACGGAAAAATTTAGAGATGGACCAGATCACTTCTTAGATGTTCCAAATAAAAGAGAAAGAACTGAGTCCTGGAAAAACATTAACTGTGAACATTATTAACATAAGAAACTGAATACAAGTCCATTAGAGTCAGCTACCTCCGGTGGCCGTCAGAGGTATTACAACATTAAACCCTGTTTTCTTCCACTCTTCACACTCTTTGGAATAAATAAAAGCCTTTGATTTCTGATGTGGAGGAGATGTCATCTCCTGCTTAATCGGACTTCTCTCTTCTGTTTATTGTATAAAACATTTTCATTCCTACCACATGGACTGACTATGGTTAATAACTTTAACTAATTAGACCAACAACTGACTTTTCTTTGCAATTTATTTAACTTTACTATTGTATCATGATGATAAGGTAGCGTTTCGCATTAGCACCCATCACCCGCTGCACTCCCACAGCTCTGTCCTTTATGTGAATGCGGTCACATCTGGCCCTTGGAAACCACACGGTGACACCAAAATGCAAATATGATGCTTAAAAAGTGAGATGCTGTGTTCAAAGATCCTTATGAAAATAATGGTCAGGGCATACATTCATTAAAAATAAAGGTGGAACAAAATGGAAAATATCCCTTTCATGCATGAATTATGAAAAAAAAAGTTTCAAGGGTTTTTTTTTTTTTTAATTGATTTTATTTGGTATTTTTATTTGGTGTATGAGTGTGGCCTTGTAAAGCGCTTTGGGCACCATGAAGGTGTATAAAATGCACTATATAAGTTCAGTCCATTTTATTTTTTTACCATTTATTTCTCAAAATTAGCTGAAAAGTTTAAATGCATTTTTAATTTTTTTTGTTAGTTTAAATATGGATTTATTAAGAAGATATTTAACCTCCTGAGACTCAGGAATGAACAAGGGTTTGCTTTTTTCAATTAAATAATTGCCCATATTGGAAACATCATGATACAACCGTTTTTTCAGATGCATTTTTTTTTTTTTTTTAAATCATGGAATGTCCTTTGTGGTGGACTTCTTTTTTTTTTTGTATAAAGCTGTGAAACTCTTGTCCACAAGTGTGAACCAAAAACCTATAGCTGGGTCTTAGGAGGTTAAGTTTATGAGATCACAGATCAGTCCAAATTCTAAAACTAAGATGAAGCTTTTTGCTCTGGGTCTACAGAGACTGCCCCCATGTGGTTCGGAGAATATCGCCTTTATAACCCTTTAGAAAGTGAGCTTAAGCTACGCGTTCACAAATGTGGACGTCATGCATGAAAGGAATATAAAGACGCAAGAAGTTAAAAAATCTGGTGACCTGAGAAACCTTCATTTTCCATGGAAGTACTCAGTCTCGAATGGTTTCACCTGCAGAAAAGCAGTTTTCCATCATCATCCATTAAGCAATTTCAAGTTTACTAAGGCCTAAGAGTGTGACTTATGAGTGACATTAAATATAAATCTAATATTACACCAGGGTTTTGTGTTTACACTGCTGTGTAGTAAAGGTAAAACTAGTAGAACTAACAATTTAAGTGGAAGAAAAAAATAAACATGAACAGCCACAAACACAAACACAGTAAGGACCAAAAAAACAATGGGAGCTAAAAAAAAAAAAGTGTCAGTGGTTCATTCTGTACAAAAATAGAATGGATTTGTACAATATGAGCCCTGAAAAACAAAACAAACTTATAAAACTAACTCAAACAAGACTAAAAAACTAAACCGAGCAGCTAAAAATAAACATGAATGAAATTTTCTGGTCAGAGATAGAAAGTGAGACAGAGCGTCGGCCGGGCCAGTGGTGTTTGAAGTAAAGACGGGGGGGTCACTGAGTGTTTTATCTGGGGGACGTGGTGACTCGATGCTAGCAGACCTTCCAAGGATCTTTTTTTAAAAGCACAGATAAGACGACCGGCGAGTGGCTGCAGAGAAGCCGTCAAAACATGCCCCGAGCAGAAAACCACAACAGACACTAGTGACGTGGAAAAAAAGGCCTCGTCCACTTTACTGTTTTCACCATCATCTAAGACGCTTGTTTTGATCAGATTCTCTGCGTGTAAATTCTATAATATAGTGAATGTAGTAGTAAGTGTTTCTGGAAGTTGTAAGTTGAGTGTGTACACTGATCTCCAACACTAGAATTAATGAACAGTGACACTTAAAGCACTCTCTCTGAAACCATTTACACCTCTAGTCGATGATTTTACTGAGGGTGACTCCTCTGTGGATGTGATGGTGATTAAATCTGATGGCTAAACTTACAAAGAAGGTCAGATTTAACCATTTCTAGGTTCATTTCATTTCCTTTTGTGCATTTTCATTTGTTTCACTGCAAAAATCTAAATCTTACCAAGTGTATTTTTCTCATTTCTAGTCAAAATCTCTCATCACAATTAAAAAAGCCATAATCACTCAGAGTAACTTTTCAGTGAGATAGAAGAACTTTTTTTTAGACAATAGATCTTGAAAATCTTATTTCAAGAAATCTTACCAAGACAATTTTCACTTGTTCCATTAGCAGATTTTTTTTTTGCTTAATTCAAGATTTTTTTTTGCTTAATTCCAACAAAAATATCACTTAAATTAATTTCATTAATTATGGTTTTATGTGGACTGTATTAACACAAAAACACAGTAATTCAACTCAAACCCTTCTGCAAGAATAATCTTTTTTTTTTTTGTGTAGAAAAATTGGGTTCATTCGGCTTCAATTTCCAATTCTTAGGAAACAACTTAAGAAAAACCAAATAAATTATCCACAGAAAGATGATGAACTAAAAGGAATAAACAGGGTTTTCAATCTCAAAACTGCTTCATAGTAATGAAGTGAAAACAATTTCAAACAGCACAAGCAACTGGTGGGGACTGAATTTAAATTGCATTTTACCTGAAAGGAGATTCAAAAAAGGAAGAAAATGAAAAAGGCCGAATGGGGTAAAGTCACTCATATGTGGCATTCAAGGACAAGCAGTACAACTGGAGCACAAGTGGTTCTTGCATGAGGCTCATGGTTTCACTCTTTTGATTTAGGCTTAAAAAGAAAAAGAAATGAGCCTCTGAAGTGCCTCAGCAATCAGAAAAAAACCTGTAGAATATGCCTCTCCATTAAAGGAGCCCATTAACTGGCAGAGGAGTAATCTGTGAAGAATGCTGTATCAGGCGGCGCTATCAGCAGGTGCTCCACGACTGGACGGATGCTGTCTCCCGGTTTTAAAATGGATCCTAAAGACAAGAGAGAAGAGAGTGTGCCAAGTGACTCATGTCAAGTGGACATCCTTATCTATGAAGGATGGGCTGGCTCTGCTGCTACTGCTGCTCCACGGCTCTCAGAGAAGGAAGGCAGAGCTGGGAGAACATTCAGAGGGACGGAGTGAGGTCTCCGAGCCAAGAAGAAGTGTGACGCAAGGCCTTCAGGAACCGAGAGGTATTCAAGAACAAAAAGTGATGTAGGTTAGTTGGGAACGACTTGGCCCATCAGGTCTTCTGCAGGTTTGAGGTGTTGGCATATTTGACTCGGTTGGAGTTCCGGCGGAGGAGAGGTGGATCAGACCGGAGCAGACTGCTCAACCCGAGGCAGTTTGTCCCCCCTCGAGGCCGCGGGCAGCCTCAGGCCGCCATGACGGAGTGGACTCTGCTCAAACGTCTCCTGGATGCCGTTCACCAGCATTCCACCATGATCGGCCGCCTCTGGCTCACCGTCATGGTCATCTTCCGGCTGCTCATTGTTGCCGTGGCGACCGAGGACGTGTACACCGACGAGCAGGAGATGTTCGTGTGCAACACTCTGCAGCCCGGTTGCTCCACCGTCTGCTACGATGCGTTCGCGCCCATCTCGCAGCCTCGTTTCTGGGTCTTCCACATCATCAGCGTCTCCACTCCATCTCTTTGCTTCATCATCTACACGTGGCATAATCTGTCCAAGCTGCCCCACAACGCCATCCAGAGGCAGGGGCAAGGACAGGGCGACTTCCCCGGGCCGGATTTAGGGCGAGACAGCCGTCGAGAGGCATACGATCGGAGCTGCGACTCGGACAGCTGCTCCATCCGATCCCACAAGCATCTGGGTCACAGCTTAGCAGATGTGCTGGAGGGCATCACAATCCAGAACCTCAACACCAACAACACTGTGACCTTGAATCAGGCTCCAGGTGGGACCTTCAAGGAGGGGGGTGCGGAGGTCGTTTCTGGAGGAGTTCTGTCCAAATGTTACGTCTTCCATGTGTGTCTAAGGGCCGTCCTGGAGGTGGGCTTTGTCCTGGCTCAGTGGAAGCTCTTTGGATTCCAGGTGCCGGTCCATTTCCTTTGCACCTCCCCTCCTTGCAGCCAGCCCGTGGACTGTTACGTCTCCAGGCCAACTGAGAAGACCATCTTCCTGCTCTTTATGTTCTGCGTTGGGGTGTTTTGCATCCTGCTAAACTTACTGGAGCTCAACCACCTGGGATGGAAGAAGATCCGGCAGGTGGTCAGGCTACGAGAGAGGGGGGCTTGGGGAGGACGTTCAGGAATTAAAGGAGGGTATGAAACCTTCCCTCCCGACAGCCCCTCTCCCACGTCCTCTCTGGGCTACAGGGACGTTACCAGCACCACCTCGCTTCCTACTTTGAATCTGGTTGTGGGACATCAGCCCAACTGGACCTGTGCCGCAAACTGTGGTAGGGGAAAGGAGACTCAGGAGGTCCGAGAAACGAGACCAGGACAACCCAAGAGACAAGACCCCCATAAAGGGGAGAAGCAGCCTCTGAGGAGTAAGAGGGAGAACAGAGGGTCCAAACAGAGGAGTACTGAGGTCTGGATATAATCTGGAACCATGAGGACCACAACTGTCAGGATTCACTGCACGATTAAAAATCAACCCAAGACATATTTGGGGTTTTAAAATGGAAGAATGGAAAAACACAGCATTAAGTATTAACTCCATAAATATATTTGTTTAAAAAAAAAATTGTAATGCACAGCTTAAATGCAATATATAATAAAGTGATATTATTGGGAAGATAAATTTAATAGAATTCTGACGGTTATTGCTTTTATATGACTAATTAGACTAAGATCAGAGGCCAGTCTAATCCAGATTAAAATATTCAAGAGGTGCAACTCATTTTATTTGTTAAAATGATCATAAATGATTAAAACGTAATGCACGGTATGACTACATTTGCTCGTGACAAATGTGCAAGTAACATATTTTACAAAGAATATGAGTGAATTTGTAAGAAATATGGTAAAATTTATTAAATATTGCCTCTAAGTTGTGTAAAAAATCGTGGAAAATAATTGCAAAATGCAGGTTTCATCCAGGTTGAACAAAATGTGTTCTTGAATGTATGTATTTTCATCATTTATCTCCAGTGATTTTGATGATTTAACAGAATTTAACTTGAAGCTGTAGTTTGTCTCAGAGCTTGAGTGATTAGTTGTTTGGATCTGCATGATAAATAGATAGATACTTTATTAATCCCGAGGGAAATTCAAGTATTCAGCAGCTTTGCAGACAGCGCAAGAGGACAGAAAACAGACAGAACAAAAACAGGCGGGTAAGTAAACCAGGTTGACATTAAGGTTAGTACATATGCTCAAAAACTCGCTTAAAGAACTTACTCTAAAAAAAAAAACTCCTGTACAATAACTGTAAATGAAAGACCTGTAATTAAAACATCTGTAGAAAAACTAAATGTATTGTCAAAGTACAGTATTTACATATTTACACATTTCAGGGCGCACTGATGAAACTCCACTGGCCCCTAATGCGTTATCGTACGTCACGGTCCTGAATCTACAGGCCTGTGTGGACAAACAGTGACCTGGGACCCAGACCCAAGTCCAGGTCCAGGTCCAACCCATGTCCACTTGATGTAGATCCAGCTGAGCCAATCACAGCCGTTTCTCTTCTCCAGGGTGATTTGGATGACGGGCTACCATCTGCGGGCTTTTGTCTGTGTAGGAAAACCCAATAGTCTGTGAATTAGTCTGACAATGGCAAGACAAACAACACATTTACCTTAACGTGTAGATCAGCAAACCACAAATTACAGCCTCTGAAATGTCTGTAAAGTGACAAATGCATCCTTCAACACAAATAAACATTGAAATGGTTGCTAAGATAATTTTAGACTTAGATTTCTTTTTTTTTTATGGTTAATTATTGATCCCAGTTTAATACAATTAAATGTTTCAGTACATTGATTGTTGAATGAATAAAGTATCTAAATAATCATAATTAAATGAATTAACCAAGTATTTGTTCCGGTCTTTATCCATAAAGACCCAGTGTTACTTTTGTGGCAATTACAATTTTTTTTTTCTCTCTTTAACCTTTGTTAAGTGTTTTATCAGCCATTTATTACAATATTATCCTCTGCATTTCGCATGTTTGAATTGAAATTCAGTTTTTTTTTTCCAACATTTAATTCACTGATCATGTAGATGTCCATAAAAGCTGAGATTAAAGTTAAGGGCTATTATGTCAGAAACAGAGAAAACTGAAGAAAAAGTTACTTTTTCAGCAAATATATCATTGATTGAACACAAAACAAGCGTTTCCATCCACTGTCACTGATCCAACTCCACGGGTTTTACCGGTGAATCAATGTTGTAGAAGATGACGGTGTTCCCACGGTAACTACGGAGCCTCTGAACGTCCAAATGGGTCATATCTGATGACCACGAAAAGATGACAAACTGCATTTTACACCAATTATTTTCATGTATTGATAGGATTAGTGGATCAACAGGTATTAAACAGTCTAGATCAGTCGATGATTTTGGTTGCCAGTGGCCGTTTGGGTCGTTATGGATTAACGATTGACTGAAGTGTTTATTTCGAATATGAATGTCACCCTCCGCCCCAAATAAAATCAATATAAACAAGCAAAACATTTAAACATGAGGCATAAAATACATATTCAAAAAGGAGTGGGAGGAAGTATAACTTATAAACTCCCGGCCCTTCTCCTTAAATAATTAATAACAATCATCATCATGATCAAAGCAGGTTTTGGACAATGAATAGAACCCATTCGAGTGTTTGTGCTCATAGCGGAAAACAAGGTTTGATCATTTCAGACACAAACGGTTAAAGAGAAAATACATAGACACAAATACACATGGGGACAGCAGATCAATATTTGTCATTTATTTATGCAATATATTTATTAATATATTCATTTACAACATCTATAAAACACCTTTTGCATAAATTATGCTCCTGAAAAAATAAAACACACAAATGTGCAGCCAGTTTCCTTTGCCTAGAAGTTGGTTTTACAATGAATAGTGAGGGGAGACCGTTTCAGACTGCGAAGGCGAACAGAGGTACAGTGTTGGAACAAAAAACAACGTTGTAGTGTCTTAAAATGTGTCAGTGAGTGTTGGGTGGAACTGCAAAAAAGACGTGAAAACAGACTCACCCTGCGTTCAGTCTTAAGTTTGAAAACCAAGAGGAATGTTTTGGAAATGGAAGATAACTTCACTTGTTTTATGATGATAAAGTCTGACAGGAGGGGATTTATTTAAAAGAAAATACTTCAACTGTTCTGCAAAAAAACATAAGACTTTTAGGACTGAACGCAGGAGAAAAACTTCGCAAAACCTTCACATTCCTCCTGTGTGTAATGGTACTACACTGCAGACAGCACCCTACTTTTTTTTTTTTAATCTCCCAAGTATCCATTATCTATAGAAAAACGTGTCACCATGCAACATCTAAGCAATTGCAAGCTAACAGTATCCAATACAATCAATAAAACAAACAAAAAAAATACAAATATAGTCTGGAAATGCACTCACTTCAGGAGATAAACACGACATTTGTGAGGAATTGCCATGAGAATATTCTGTAAAGTAAGACCCGGCAATAAAATTACAACCAAGTGTAAAATAATGTCTGACGAGACAAATAAAACGTGGTTGTGTCTAAGGCTAGTAAACACTGAGGAGAAGTGGTCCCCTGTCAGCTCCGACAGCTCACATGGTGCGTTCACGTTTAATGTCAACTTCCACAGCATTAATTCCATTAGCAGAAGTCAGTCACATAACAGAAACGCCCGGTTCCTTTTTAATCACTGCCATGTTTTAAGTTGGATTAAGTTAGTGCCATTATCAGTGCTTGGGAGTAACTTATTACATCTTATGGTGTTATAGAATTAAATTACAAAACAAATATAGTTGTTATAATGGCATATTGGGGCCACTTTTGGTTCCTGAGATTAAACTTGTAAAATTACAAGAAAAAAAACCAAAAAACTAAAACGTAAGTAATTTTAGCAGAAAATTCCTATATTTTTTGGAAAAAATGTGGATATTCGCCATAATTATAAACTAAAACTAAATCTGCAGTAACATTTTGAATGTTTTGTCTTCACAAAGTACCCCAATTATTAATTATTTCTCAAAACAATCGCAGTACAGCTTGAAAGTAGCTGAAAATATTATTATTGTGTTCATCTCAATATTCTTGCATATTCCCAGCTGCAGTGGGACGTAGTGGCTAGCATTCACACCTCATAGCTAGAAGGTTCCATGTTCCGTATGGACCAGGACCGTTCTCCAGTTTCCCCTGCCATTTAAAACAGGAAAACTGGGAAAATGATGTACATTCTAAATAAATGAATGGAGTTAAGAGGTGTAGTCACAAGCTATTTTCAACACTTTTCATTGGTTAAATATTTCTAAAACTGTGAAGACTGACCAATAGAATCATTTTATGACAAAAAAAAAAAGACTAAAAATGGACTTGCGAGGTTTCCACCCAACAGCGATGATACGTAGGTTAATGCTCTTGAGCAAGGTACTGATGAAGAAGTGGAGTTGGTCCCCAAATAGCATCAATGGCAGCTCTGCTAATGCTAATTACTAATGCTATGTGTTGTGTGTATTATAATGAGTGTCAGACTGAATTTACCTGCAGGTTTAATGAAGTGAGTTAACAGTTTTTTTTTTGTATCATTAGCATTCAGCATATTGCAATTCAGCAGTAGTGAGGGATCAAACATGATCTCCTACCTACATTTTGGCAGGAGGTTTGGCCAGGTTTTTAAGAGTGGATGAAGCTGAATTTTCTCATTTTGTCATATTTTCTACCTCATTTCAGCTCCAGCATCTTAAAATTAATGCTGTGAAACTGGACGTTGTGCTGCATTGCACCCTCGGAGTGTCAAAAGCACGTTAAAAACAGGAATGGATCAGAAAAAAGGAGGCAAACGAAAAAAATATACTGTCTCTACGACAGACCTTTTTCCTTAAAACAGAGGCCTGGTTTTCTCTGCGGCTGAGGTAAATAAAGGCCGTGGCTGCCGCTGAAGTCGTGACGGCAGTTTCTGTAGTGAGCTCAAGGTCCGACGGCTGTTAAATGAACACTGTACGTGACAGATTTTACGTGCTTTGATGCAGGGTTCCTACACATTGGAAATTTAAAAAATTCCATACTTTTTCCAGACCCTAATTTCCAGATGTCTTGGTAAAAAAAAAAAAAAAAATCCAACCAGTCTTTATATTTGGCGTTTATGAGCCAGTCGTCAGAGAATTTCCATCGACCCATTCTGAGTTCTGCCAACGATCATACAAGGCCTGTTGGAAAGCTCGCTCACCAACAGTGCGTGGACGTCACCTGTCCGTCGAAGCAGCAGTGAAACTTGACGACACCTGGGCGGGGCTTAAAACTGGTTGGAGGAGGATAAGAGCAGAAGGCGGGGCATTCAACCTGTCAATCTGCCCACATGTTTTCTGGGACGCGTAGCCGACTGCGTGTGCTCTCACAAACATTTTAGCGCCTTAAAAAAACAGAATGATCCGTTTCTCTCTCTTTTTTTTTAGAAAACAGAACAGTGCTAACAGTCTTGGAAACAGGAATATTTTTCCATATATTTGTTTCTATTTTCCATACTTTTCCAGACCTGGAAATGTATAAAAACAAATTCCATACTTTTCCGTACTTGTGCAGGAACCCTGTATGATGGGACTTCGCGAACATGATCCTACTGTTCATCACCAGCTAATAAACAACCTGGAATGAGGTTCACAAGGTAAACAGGAAGAGCTACTTCCACAGACTTCACCTAATGTTGGATTTTTTTTTTTTTTTTAAGATGTAATAAGAATATTCCAATCTAAGGTACAACCACTGAGAGAATAGATCCATTATAGTACAGTACAAAGCACATCTGTGGTTATAGAATATCTACGTATCTAGCATTTGGACTTCACACGTAATGTATATCTGATATGGTAGTGATTAGAACCCCCGTGGTGAATAACACAAAGTGCAACACGGAAAGAAAAAGAAGAGAGGAAAAAACAAAACATTAAAAATAAAAAGGTGCAAGTTCATAATGTGGTAGGTAGACTCTAAAGCTTCAGTGCAATACAGACGACATTAAAAAAAAAAAAAAGCACTTCCATGTGGGTTTTAAGGGGACAAAGCGTCCGTTCCCGTCTGAGACCGTACAATCCTTTCTATCAGGGTGTCGTGTAAACAGAGGCAGAGGGACATTCAGAGACGTGTCACAGTCGATCAGAAAAGATAAAAAAAAAGAAAGAAAACAAAACAGGTCAAAACACTTAAGAGCACAGCAGGCAAACAGGCAAAGTCAGTGTGGAGAACAGAACGAGTACAGAGTCACATCATCACTGGACGACGCACACATCACATACAGTGGATCCCAGTGGATTCCAAACACTGGGAAGACTCTGTGGTTCGGTGTGATCACTGTCGAGACGACAAACGACGCGAAAACACGTGTAAAATAAACAGAAACCTTTGCGTGTAAAGGTGGAGTGTCTCCGAGATTAAACAAACATGATGGGATGTTTCAGTGTGAGTTCAGGCAGGTCACTGATGTCAGATTGGACCATTTCGCATTAAATGGCATCTACTGGTGTTCAGAGATGACCCGGGATGGGAGCTGATCCATATGAGCTATTCCTTCAATGAATGATGGTTTGTTTTTCAGAACGTGTGTCTAGAGAATAAGGAGTCAGTTTGGACGGCCTTTAAAAGGGCCTTCATGTGCTATTTCTACTTTAAAATATTCAAATATGTCCTTAAAGTGTTTAGAATAGAGTTCTGAGGTTCAGCCGAAGACGCAAATGTACTGGATTATAAAGATACGCTGCAAAAATCTAACGCTTACCGAGTGTTTTTTTCCTCATTTCTAGTCCAAATATCTCATCACACTTAAAATCAGACTTAATCACCTAAAGAGGAACTTTCCAGTGAAATATAAGAAGTTATTTTTAGACAACAGATCTTGAAAATCGTATTTCAAGAAATCTTACCACGATAATTTTCACTTGTTCCATTTTGCTTAATTCAAGATTATTTTCGGTTAATTCAAAGTTTATGACCTTGTAACAGTTGTTTTATTGCATGTGTTTATTTTTTGGCAGGTGCGGCTCGGATGTTTTATGGCAAGAGGAGGGAGATGACGATGTCCAATAACACACTCAAGTTCTTAGTATTTTAATGCGTGCCCTATAAAGGGTTAATAGTTTATGTTTATCCTGTGTATCAGAGTTGACGCCAACTCTTCTCAACAACAGAATTCATCCAGAAATAGACCCAGGAATACTAAAAAAAACCCAAAAAAAACCCAAAAAAAAACCCAGTTTAATCTCTGCCAGAAACTCAGCTACAGTAAATGACTTACAATCCAATCCTCGTTCAGATATTGAGATCCTGAAACTTATGTGTAGCTACAAAATGCCTGGCAACCCGGTTAAAACGGAAGTCCAGAGAGTCCCTGACATTCAAGACGTGGGCGTAGGAGGCAAAGAACCGACACAAGGACGGAGGTTTAGAGGAAACAGGCCTTTAACAAAAGGCGACGTCCTTGTCTCAGCGCTGTGAAAAAGTGACGTCTGTCACACATGGCACAGAAGTATCGTCTTTCCATTCACGTGTTACTGCCTGCTGCTGTATTTTATGATCTGTTACATGATAAGATAAAATTGAATTTAAGAAGACATGAAGGAATGCATTAAAAACACGACAGAAAGCCTGTTATACAGTTATAATATCTGCAAAAGGAGTAAAACACCAGCAATGTGGATTGAGCTGTTATTACAGGTCGACCGATATGGGTTTTTACAAGGCTGATGCCGATTTTTTAAAATCTGGTCAGCCGATATTTACAGCCGATTTTTGAAGCTGATATTTAAGGACTTTATTATTTTTTTTTTTAAAAAACGCACATTGACCGTAAAATACAACTGAAACACTCAGATAATTAAGATTTTTATGCAGCAATATAAAATAAATTATTAATGCACGTACACATAGTACTCTTTTAACATTTACTGAACTTCAAGTGCCGCCCACACAGGTGCCTGATCAAATATCTTATGCCATTTATACTTCTGATCAAATATCAGCTTAAAAAAAAAAAAGGCTGATATTGGAAAAAATATCAATATATTGGCCTGATATATTGGCCAGCCAATTTATCGGCTTACCTCTATCTGTTATGACTGGATGCACCAATATATTTGTATTATATTAACACTAACCATGTTTTAGCTTTAACAGGAACAATGTGTGCGTGTTTTTTCTCTTTATGATCAGCTGAACATTAAAAATTCTGTTGAGTTTATCAGAAAATCCTCTGGTTACTGATCAGTACCTATGTTTGAACTGGTCCAGTACCAGGAATGTGATGTATTTGACACTCAAAGCATGAGCGCCACTGCGTTACAGACGGCGAGTATCCTCTGTTATATTCCATTCCGCGTGCAAACGCTTTCACTTCATTCACGCTGGAGTCTTTTTTTCCACCCTCACATAAATCTGATCAAAATCAATGACACGGTCGATCAAAATCAGACCTAGAGGAGGAATCAATGACAGCGTCGTATCAGTACCCATCCCGTGTGCAGCCTGCCTGAACCACCGGAAGCTCCATATGTTTGTCTCGCAGACCATTATGTTCACATTTTAAAGAATAATCGTGGGCTTTGGTAGTATTGGCCACTGTTTGTATCTCTTAAAATGCTGAAATGTCACGACAGTAAAGTTCAGCTGCTTCATCTAAAGTGCTTTAATACGGAGTTAAAATGAAGGATTAAAATGCCAGCAGCGCGATATATATGTGCCCCAAACCCGCTGGATGTATTTAAGGGCAACTACGTATGAGGGGGAAAAAAATGACATAATTAGAAATAACTGAATAAATAAATGCAGAAATAAACACATAAATGAATAAATAAATAATCACATGCTTATGTTTAATGTTTTTATTACCATATTTTAATATTTTAGGTTTTCATTTCCTCAATTATGCATGCATTTTTAAATGTATATGTTTACTTATTTGTATATTTAGGATTTTCTATATTTATTTATGTATATATTATCGCATTTCCTGATTTATTTATTTACCCCCGTTGAGAACCACTGGTGCACGCCAAAGTTTCTGCACAAACAAACAGACGACGAACTGATGACAATACCCTGCAGTGCAGGCCGAGGGTAAAAACAACAAGAGGAGTAGAGTACTCGATTACTTCTGTCTGGTTAGCCCAGTAAACCAATCCTGCTTCAGAGAGGAGTTAGGACCGCCCACTTAATTTACATATATACTTTTCCCACTGACAAAATGGACACACAAATACGGAAATAAGTGAATAAATGTTGAAATGCAATAATACAAAAACAAATATATGAATTCCCAAATATATAAAATAAACATATAAATTTTAAAAAGCAAGCATAATTGAGGAAATAGATAAATATAAAAAATATGCTAATAAAAACATAAAATATAAGTACTCAATTATTTATTTATTCATTTATGAATTTATTTAAACATTTATTTATTTATTTATTTCTAATTACATCATTTTTTCGTCCCTTGTAACGACGAGGCCTGTGGGTTGACTGCGCTCTGTCCTGAATGCATTGAACCAACACCAGGGGTCGGGCATGCTGACTGCATCAAACACAACAGATGCAGCAAGTTACCATAGCAACCATGTTAGCAAGCAAACGACTGCAAACTTATAGCGGACCACGAGCAACATTAGCGTTCAATTCATCTACAAATGACTCAACTATGACGTACTAGTATATGTGCCTTTGCTAATGCAGCTTTTGGACAAATAAACCGG
Source organism: Apogon hyalosoma (assembly GCA_037367295.1). Lineage (NCBI taxonomy): Eukaryota > Metazoa > Chordata > Actinopteri > Kurtiformes > Apogonidae > Apogon > Apogon hyalosoma. The sequence goes on from JAPQRP010000019.1 coordinate 667,334, forward strand.
CTTTAATTGAACTCATTTGTTTTTCTGGCTTTCGAGGAAATGGAAAACCAGTCCTATTTCACTTCCCTTTTGGATCTTGGCTGGGTTATTGTCTGCAAAATGCTCTGCTACCAGTACACTACATGATGACAGACATGTACTGTGTCAGAATTATCAGAGCTTTTCCATTTGCATGCTGTTGGAAATACACTGGCACCGACGCAAAACAGCCAGAGTTAATATTTGTGGTGGAACAACAGCAATAACTTACTACAGGTTTGACAGTGTACCTGGTGGCTCTTACTTCCTACACTGTCATGACCCATAAATGGGTTGATGATATCATTACCCGGAATAAAATGCAGCATTGAAAGTTTTGATTTCAACACCTTTTTAGTCATTGCAATTCTATTTAATCACTTGAATTATTCTTAAAATGCACAATCTGTAAGATTTATGCATTAAATAATATTAATATGGGTTTAGCTAAATATGACCCCTTTAAGACTTTTTAAGACCCAGCGGGAACCATGCATATATTCTTACTACTGATTAGGGCATTTAAAATTTTCCAACAATGTTAAAATTCTATGATATTTGTCATTTTTTTCAGAGCAACAGTCGCCTGTTGATGACATCACATTACAATCACTGATGTTATCTGCAGCAGGTCATTTAAATTGTGTGATAGTATATCACTCAATGTAAGGTGAATAAATCTTTAATACATTACCTCGTCTGTAGATTTTCATTGCCACTAGTCCAAAAAAAAAAAAAACAGCAGCTACCATGATCCCACGCATCAAAAACTATGGATTTCATCACTGGTTTGTGGCATAAATCAAATCCTGCGTATTTACGGTTTTATTATTTTACTCGTTTGACGTTTTTATCACCATCTATAATTGAGGCATTTCATTATTGAGGTATTTCTGAGTTAAAACACAGGCTCGGTGAATAAATGAATACCGTACTTTCCGGAATATTGGCCGCACCTGACTATAAGCCGCATCCACACTTCACGCTGCCGGCTCCAACGTCTCACCATCGAATCAGTGAAGCCAAGCTTACGTGCGGCAGCTCTATTTCCTTCTTCGACAGCCGGATCGATCGTTAGCCCGTGAAACAAATTAGCCGTATCATTGTTTGAGCCGCGGGTTCACAGCGTGTGAAAACAGTAGCGGCTTATAGACCGGAAATTACAGTAACTTAACGACAGAAACAGTGGCCAAACTACCAAACTAAGAAGCAAAATGGAATTCTCATGACCCTAGACTTCACTTTTAGGCCTCAAAAGGTATCATGAACACTTACGGTTTGTGTTGAAAGAACACAGAACATCAAGTACAGTTATTCGTCAACTCGTTTTCTCTCGACGGCAGAGAGCTGAAGGGTTCAGAGGAGTTGAAGAGGATGAACGGAGAGCGAACGGGATGGAAAAGTTTGACAAGCGTGTGACGTTTTCACCACGGTCAGACCCAAGAACACGCAGAGTCCGACCAGGCGTCAGGTCCCACTTAATGGCTTGGGTTTCAGTTGGCTTCAGGTTCATAAATATCGACAGAAAAAAAAGGAGACTATGTAATCGGCGACGTTTGATCTTAAGTCAGCGTAGGACACAACTACTACCCGTCTGGCTCCGTCTAAATTCAGAAGACAGACTTTTTTTTTTCTTTTTAACGCGGGGCAGAGCCGACCCAACCCCCCTTTACTCCTCCTCCAGACCCGGAGTTGAGGACAGAGGCTGAAGTGTGACGAGGCGAGGAGGAAGTCTCGCCGAGGACTCACTGGAGGCGGCGGTCTCACTGCGGGAGGGGGACGATGACCTTCACGTAGTTGATGGGGAAGAAGCCGGACTCGCCGTTGATCATGCCCTCGTACCAGTTCTCGTCTATCTGGTTGGTGAGGATGATGATGTCGCCCTCTTTGAAGCCCAGCTCGCCTTCGTTCTCTGGCTCGAAGTCGTAGAGGGAGCGACAGCAGGGCTGGTCCAGAACCTCCGACTCTGTCACACAATTATCACGTTCATTATTACATTTACAGCTTTTCTCAACTTGTTTTATCAGTTAAATCAGGGGTGTCAAACATGCGTCCCTGGGGGCCAAATCCGGCACACCAAAGGCTCCAGTCCGGGCCCGTGGGATGAATTTGTGAAATACAAAAATGACACTGAAGATATTAATCATTTTAGTTCAGGTTCAACATACAGATCAATTCAATCTTAAGTGGGTTGGACCAGTCAAATATGATCATAATAACCTATAAATAATAACAACTCCACATTTTTCTGAACCGAAGCTGCAGACAGTTACCATGACGTCACCTCCATGACTTTCAGCTGTGTAGTCTTTATATTTATGCATCTTCTGTCTAATACGTCAATAATTGTACAACTTTCTTGGTTTGTAAAGATCATTTGTAAACTAACAAACATCATATGTGTAAATGGCTCTAGCAGGATCAAAGAACGACTTGTCTGTCTTCAGTGACTTTGATCCAGTGTTCTTCAACAGTAAGGTCCCATGGGACAGAATAGGAAGGGGCGGGGCTTCAGTCCTCTATTGTCAGAACTTCCTGGTTCACAAGGACTCGACATCCAACACAAAACAATAAAATCAGAAGCTCTCTCTGCTCCCTGTCACTGTATTTGTCAGAATTTTGAATATTAATGATATTGTATCCAGTGTACACTGTTTGTTGTTGTTAATTCAGTTATTACTATTATCATCATTATTACTATTACTACTACTACTTTAATACTTATTTATTTATATATCATCATATTTACTGGTTGACTATTACCATCATCACTTTATTATAATTGATATTTCAAATATTATG
>JAPQRP010000019.1:672103-690249 GCA_037367295.1 Apogon hyalosoma
TATATATATATACATACATACACACACAATATATATATATATATATATATATTATACAACCTAATTATTTATTTATCTTTTATTACTATTATTTATTACTACTACTACTTGATCATTTATCACTAGTGCTTCTAGCTAATGTGCAATAGACTGTTTTTCAATACTGTTTTTATAGCTATTGATATAACTTTTTCTTCTCCTTTTTGTCTTGTAATTCTTCATATATGTGCACATTCAGTGTTGTGCAGATCTAATCTAATCTAATCAAATCAAAGAGATAATTATCGATATCCATAGTAGACTGAAAAGAGGTGAAAAAAATCCAAATTCTGCTTTTATTGCTATACCTATATTAAGATTTTCATGACATTAAAGCGTTTATGACTGCTCTTTAATAAATGTTTTTAATAATTCAGAACAGTCAAAAGTAATAGCATTTGTTTAAGGTTTCCATGAAGCCACCAATACATCTTTAAACCATAATCATCACTGAAATGTGGCTGGTAAGTAAACAATCCAGTAAAACAAACTGTGATTCACAAATTGTACATCCAAAGGTAAAACCAAAGGGGAAAACTGAATACAATAACTTAGCTATGGTTAAAAAAAAAAAAAAAGCCTTAAAAAATCTAATACAGTATGCTTCATACTTTTATCAGCTGAAGCTTTTGTTAGTTTTGAAAATCTTATCACATATCATTATTCTACATCTAGTTCTGCTCTAATATCCTGTTAAATAAAGGAGTGAAAATGACATCTGTACTTTATATCTACACCATCACTGGCTCAAGAACTGAATAAAAAAAAACAAAAAAAAAAAACAAACAGGAAGCAGTGGAACAGGGTGGGTCCTTGTGGAACAGAAAGCACTGACGGAATATTTTCTTTTTCAGATTTACTATCTGGTTGCAAACATTACTGGGTTAGAGCTAAATGTAATCTATCACCATGACAACTAACCCAACATGCACTGATGAAGACCTGATGTATTGTTAATGGGTTTAAAAAAAACAAAAAAAAAATCATAAATTGACCTTGAGTACTAAATGTTAACATGAGAAGCTGTTGGAGAAAAAGCTGGTATTTTACTGAAATAGAAATGACTTATTTGAAAGCTATTTAGCAGGAAATAATCATATTTATAATAGAGCTGTACACAGTTCGAAAGATATTTTGTATTCTGTGTATTAATATGCAATATGTCTCATTAATTCTAGGTGTTGCGATGTGTACATTTATGGCATCAGTCATTATGAGTAATGTCTGCTTACAGAGTAATTATTAGGTGTTTAATAATGACTAATTATTATACAGTATATGGACAAAAGTATGTGGACGTGTTGAATTCAGGTGTTTCTTTTCTAACGGGTCTGGGATACAAAACAATACTGACAAATAAATAATAAACTAGCGTGTTGACCCGTAGAGCTCCACAGGTTCTAAATGTGGTAGTTTTTATGCTGTTGTGTACTCGTGCATGCTGCACCGCATTTGTCCAGCAGTCGCTGCCAAAGCTTTCTGGGCACAGCAACGTGACTGTAAGGCAAAATTACTAATATGTCCCAAAATATTGGTCCTATCAACTGGCCGTTTTCGCTAGTCTGCTCCTTGTCCAAAGATATATGAGTATGACAAACTACAGCATTCAGCTCTTACCGGATTTTGTGTGAATCCCAAGACACACATACACGCACGCAGAAGCCACTTGGCTTTTATAATATAGATATTGTTACATTGCACTTGTTAGTTTTGTTTAAATTGTCATCTTTGCTTCCAAAATGCTTCAGAGATGGTTTTTACTTAATTTCTCATGACACTGATTTTGTTTTTTAATCCACGACTACGATTTTACATGTTCTACCTCTAAATTTCTAAAATATTTTTCATGCTCTGACTGTAAATAATAATTTTCTACCTCAACTAACCATCTACTTTCTTCACATCTCACTTAGGAAGCCAAATCTACCATTAAACTTTAAGGGAATACTGATGTTTATATCTCAAATCAACCTGAAAAGGACATCTTACAGCCGTAGCCACGATGTGTCCCAATATTTTTGTCCATACAGTTTATAAACATCAATGGCAAGGATAACATTTTAAACAAAACTAACCAATGCAATAAAATATTTATCCCAATATAAAACTATATTATGACATTTGTCGTCATTATTCGACTCCTGAAACACCTGAATGCAACTTGTCCCAATACTTTTGTCCATATAGTGTAGCCAAGTGCAGATGAAGTGTGCATTAATGGTTTTCCTGGCGGCTGACGTGCAGGTGTGAGTGCGGTGTGGGTGTGGGGAAACTCACGGTGATTACTGCCATTGGTAGTGGGGCTCTCGGGCCATGACAGTGGGACAGAGGTTATGTGATCAGCTGGGTAAGATGGAGACACACATGGAGGTGGTGGTGAGCACGAGACAGAACATAAAACACACACACAAACACGCCCAGGACGTCACAGTGAAAACAACCTCAGACACTGCACGTATGCCTTCTACCACTAGAGGGCAACGATGCTTTTCTGACCCTGCAGCAGCTTCCAGTCCATAGGAGGGGTCAAGCACTAGAATGACTGGGTACATTTCCCATAATGCAACTTGACAGAAGCTTTTGATTAGATCCCAGCTGCCCGTTCCGTCACGGCAACAGAGCATATTTCACATAACATATTCGGCTTGGCAGTTTTATACAGTATTTACTGTATTAATAATGTGTTCTACGATGTACGCTTTTATATACAGTCAGCCAAAATATTGTACGCACACATCAGGAAAAGAAAAACTTGCATAAATATTTCAACACCAAATTTATTCAGACATCACGAGATTAATACAAGTTACCTTTGGCCTCTATAATTACAAGAGGCGCTCAAAGTCGTGTCCGTTGGCTTTCAGACATTTATGTGTACGGTGAACTACCGCTGGGGTAACGTTGGCCAAAGCGTCCAATGGGATCGCTGCACGTGCATTTTCGATTTCTCGTCTAAGGGCCACCAATGTAGTCGGTTTCCTGCGATACATAACATCCTTTAGGGTCCCCCATAGGTAAAAGTCTGCAGGTGTTAAATCAGGAGAACACTAGGGCCAACGTTACCCCAGCAGAAGTTGGCCGTACACGTAAATGTCTGGGAGCCAACGGACACCACTTTGAGCGCCAAAGGTAACTTGTATCAATCTCGTGATGTCTGATTAAATTTGGTATTGAAATATTTATGCAAGTTTTTCTTTTCCTGATGTGTGTATGCATTATTTTGGCTGACTGTGGTAATGTGTTGTATAATGAGTAAGTAAAGTTTATTTATAAAGCGCTTTTCACAGATAAAAATCACAAAGTGCTGTGCATAAAATGGGTACAATAAAACAACATCAGAATAATTTCATAAAATACATAAAAGGATAAATCCATCAACCAAAAGCTTTCCTAAATAAAAAAGTCTTGAGATGCTTTTTAAGATTCCACGCAGTCGACCACACAGAGGGGCAGGGGCAGGTCATTCCAGAGTCTGGGGGCTACAGCCTGAAAGGACAGGTCTCCCTGGGTTTTAAAATGAGTCTTTGGGATCTTCAGGAGGCTCTGGCCTGAAGACCTAAGGGTGCGCCCTGAGGAGCAGGGGCACAACAAGTCGGCAATATAATGGAGGGTCTGACCACGCAGCGCCCGGAAAGTCAGGACTAAAATTTTAAAATCGATACGAGATTTGACTGGAAGCCAATGAAGAGCTGACCAAACGGGGCTGATGTGGCCTGTTCTGGGCGTACCTGTCAAAAGTCTAGCAGCAGAATTTTGTACCGTCTGGAGTCTGTTGAGAGTCGTCTTATTGAAACAAGTACGTACTACTTTGTCTTGTTTGTGTGTTTAATCTGTTTTTAAATGTTGAGGACTACGGATGGAAAATGGCTCCCAGCTAAATCCAGCATATTTGGACAAAGTAATGTTTTTAATTGTACTGAGTGCTCATCAATATGCACGGTCCTCATCAAATAAATAAATAAAATAAATATATTCAATGAAATGCAGTGTTTTCCTGCAACCCATAAGGACCCAGTATGACATATGGGGCAGTTCCAAAATGAATTTTTCTCCATATTTAACCATCTTCAAGGGGTTTATCACCATTTATTGTAATATTACCTTCTGTATTTTATTTTTTTCCAGTGTAAATCAGGTATTTTCCAACACTGAATTTACCAATCATGTAGATATTCATAAAAGCTCAGAGTAAAGTTGAGGAATATTATATAAAAATAAAGAAAACTGAAGAAAAAGCGACTTTTTCAGCAAAATCTATCATTAACTGAACATAAACCAAGTGTGTCCATCCACTGTCACTGATCAGACTCCATGGGTTTTACTGATGAATCAATGTTGTAGAAGATGATAGTGTTTCCACGGTAACTACCGAGCATCTGAACGTCCAAATATCTGATGACCATGAAAAGATGACAAACTGCATTCAGCACCAATTATTTACACGTATTAGTGGATCGACAGGGATTAAACAGTTTATATCAACAGATGGTTTTGGTGGATGGTGGATGTTTGGGTCTTTATGGGTTAAAGAACCAGAGTGTAGGATGTAGTAACATCTAGTGGTGAAATTTTGGAGAGTGCTACAAACTAATAAATATACCTCTCTAATAGAGAAATCTGGATTCCAACAAAAAAGTTATAATGATGATGATAAGATTTGGACATTTTTACTTGATTGATCTGACACAAGAAGTACATTTTTGGTTGGTTGATTTTCTCTTTATAACAGTGGTAGAACACGCTGGAAGGTAAGTGTCAATACCAAAAACTTTACAAAGGGATACGTACTTTTCCCATTCACTGTGTGGTTGGTCTGGATATCTGTAAAGGATAACAGAAAAAAAAAAGGTGGAACTCAAAAGAAAATAATGGCGATGGGAGCAACAGAAAAACCCAACAGGTAAACACAGACAAAAGAAAACACCGATGCGGTCAGCGGCGGCGGCGGCTGGAGGGTTCATACCTGTGGATTTGAGAGAGGAGCTGTAGGAAAGGCCGTTGTGTTGACTGTTGTCCAGCGCCTCGATGCTGCTCCTGATGGACTTTGGTTTGAACTCTCTTTTGGGGCGACTGCTGGCTGTGGATATCCTAAAATCACAAGAGACGCAGGAAAAAATGACCATGATATCATCAAATAAAATAGGGCCAGTGTCTCTGAATCACAGCGGCATGTTCTGTCAAGAATCGATACCAAGTTGAATTTGTGAGGTTTTCAAGTTCAAGTTCGGTCTGTATGTCAGCGTCCTGTGGTCTGGATGTAGGAGATCAATCTCCCAAGAGAAGTGGGTGGTACTTTCACTGGAGAAGAACTCAGCTAATTCAGTCAAAGTCCATATATTTGACTTCTATCAGTGCTCAACAGCAACTATATTGATATCTGCATCCGTTCACGTTACAAGCCATCGAAATATGGACCCTTATAAGTGAAGGCAAATTTATAACAATTAAAAAAGTCGCCAAAAAAATCAAAAATTCTAAAAACTGTGAACAAATTTTGTAGACATTGTTCCAAGGGAGCAACATATAAAATTTCAAATGAATCCGACCAGTAGTTTCAGAGAAGATTGTTGAAATCTAGATATTCATGACCTTCAGTTTGACCCTTCAAGGTCACTCAAGGTCAAAGGTCATGGACTCAAATAAAAGTCCATATATGACTTCCTATGAGTGCTCAATAGTAACTATATTGATATCTGTGATCATTTCCATGTTATAAGCCATCAAAATATGGCCCATGATAAGTAAAGGCTAATTTTTAATCATTTATAAATGCGCAAAAAAAATCCAAACTCAAAATTTCTCAAAACCATGAACACACTCTGTAGACACCGTCCCAAGGAAGCTACAGAAAAATTTTGAAATGAATCCAACCAGTAGTTTCATCAGAGAAGAAATTGCTAACGAAGACAATACCAGACAAAGCGCCTTCGGAGTAGTTCATGGCCAATCCACCGGTGAGATAAAAATGACTGACATCATAAAACTTGAAGACAAAATGTCATAAATCTTATGCAGCAACTGAACAATAACGAACACTGTTATTCATGAGGTGCCGTTCTGCCTGAGAGGTTTTTATCACTTATGGGTGAGTTTGTCTGGGCTTTAAAGCATAATGTTGTGAAAATAAAATCAGAAAATGATGCTTTATTTTTCTATTTTTCAGCTTTTTTTCTTGCTAAGGTTGCTTGCCTTACAAGAAAAAGAGGTGGAAGAAGTTTCAATAGTTCTGATCACAAACACAACTGAGAAATGACAGTGTAACTTAAAGAAAACACTGCTCTGAGTCGTCTGCTATTGTTCATGTTGGGATTTTATAGATGGAAGTGAGTTTAATAAGTCCCATTGTATCAGGAGATGCATGCACTTTCACATATACTTTGGGTATTATGTCTAATTAATTCAATTAATTGTAGTTTTGTTGTCTGACAATCTTGAAAAATTTCTAAATTGCAAAATCAAGATTATTTCCCTGGTGACTATTCAGCGCTTGGCTCTTAAATTAACAAATTAATTGTGAATGAGTTTCTCCAGTCACGTATAAAATTGAAAATTGTCCATAAAACTGAAAAAAAAAAAAAAAGACATTGAATATTTTGCCTTATTGTCCAGCTCTACTTTCTTCATTTCATACAAATTTCAATCAAAAAGATGTCCATCCACGTAGAAAATATGCAAAACGGTCTTGTGTGATTTTCATGCGTTCTAAATTTCCAATCCGCTGATCATATGGGAGCAGAATCAGACGAGGATTTCACATTCATGAAAATTGCTGTAAAAGATAGAAAATTCTTCCTTCTCTGGTGGAAAACTGGGCCTGAGGTGAATGTGTCAAAATAACACATTCACACGTGAAACGCATCCGACGCTGACAGGTTCGCAGATCTATTTTGTCGCTCTGTGACTCTCATCCTCCCGTTACATCACAGTCAATGTGACACCAACAACATCATCACTGTATGGAAACACTGACTGCAGATGATACAGGGCAGGGGTGGTGAACGTGGGGCCCGTGGGCCAAAACCGGGCCGCTTAAGGGTCCGATCCGGCCCGTGGGATGAATTTGTGAAATGTAAAAATTACACTGAAGATATTAACAATCAAGGGTGTCAAAGTGGGTTTCTGTTGAAGTTCCACATACAGACCAATGTGATCTAAAGTAAAATAAAGGCATATTAATAATGACTCCAAATTTTCTTCTTGGTTTAACCCATAAATACCCGGCGCTACTTTTGTGTCAGTTCCCAAATGAAATTTTCTTAAGTGATTTATCACCATTTATATTATCCTCTTTATTTTGCATTTTATCAGTATAAATCAAGTATTTTCCTGTTTTTAATTTACTGACCATGAAAACATCCATAAAAGCTTGGAGTAAAATTGAGTATTATTATTATTATTATTATTATTATAATATCAAAAACAGAGAAAACTGCAGAAAAGTGACTTTTTCAGTAAAATCTCTCATTAACTGAACATAAACCCAGTGTGTCCATCCACTGTCACTGATCCAACCCCATGGGTATAACCAGTGAATCAATGTTGTAGAAGATGACGGTGTTTCCACGGTAACTGTCCAAATGGGTCATATCAGATGACCATGAAAAGATGAAGAACTGCATTTTACACCAATTATTTACATGGATTCATAGGATTAATGGATCAACAGTTTAGATCGGTAGACGCTTTTGGTCGGTGATGGATGTTTGAGTCTTTATGGGTTAATGTGAAAAACAAAAACAAAAAAAACCCAAAACATTATGCCTATAAATACAGACAACTCCAAAGTTCTGTCTTTGTTTTAGTGCAAAAAAAAAAAAAAAAAAAACTCCCATTAAATTATGAAAATATTTACATTTGCAATCTATTTTTAACAATAAAATGTGAATAATCTGGACAAATATGAACCTGAAATGTCTAAAGAAAATCAATTTTAACAATATTCTGCCTGTTACAAACGTTTTCTGCATCTGTGGATCTGACCCATAATGCGCATGTATAAATAAGGTGAGGCACGATTATTGTTATAATTGCTGTTTTTTTAACACATTTATTTTTTTTCAGGTAATTCACATCTTTTTTTTGAAAAGTTTATAAATGTAAATATTTTCATAATTTAATGTTATTTTTTTTGCACTAAAATAAAGAGAAAAAATTTGAATTGTCATTATTTATAGGCTATTATGTTATTTTACTGGTCCGGTCCACTTGAGATCATAGTAGACTGTATGTGACCCCTGAACTAAAATGAGTTTGACACGTTCACATTTCACACCAACTCAAAAACTGCCGCATCTGATACTGACGTCAACACAAACACACGAAGACGTTTCCTTTTTCACGGTCATCACTGACACTGAAGTCAACAGGACCTATAAATAACCCTCCTCACCTCTTCTGCAGTTTACTGCTGAGCTCCTCCAGGATGTGACACGACTGCCGATGGTATTCCAACGCCGCCTCGATCAGCGCCGACAGCTGGCTCACCTGCTCCACCTGTTGGCCACGCCCACCATTGCACACGCACATTTCACACAAAGGCAGACATCAACAAAAAAACATAGATCCAGTGAGAGCATAGTGGAACTGAAAACTCTCATGGTAAAGTAGTCCGACTAAATAAACTAACAACGGAAACATTTATTTTTTAGAACTTTAAAAAAAAAAAAGGTGTGTGTAATCTTTCAACCTCAACTGTATATTGTGAATTCGACCCGTAATTATGTGCATTAACAGCTGAAAATGACTGGTATTAACCCTTAAAGCCCTACAGCTATTTCTGCGGCCGCTTTCAAATGAATGTTTCTCTATATTTAATCTTTTCTAAGGGATTCATCACCATTTATTACAGTATTATTCTCGTTTTTTTCATTTTTCGGTGAAAGTCAGGCATTTTACTATACTTAATTTACCCATCATGTAGATGTTCATAAAAGCTCATAGTAAATGTAAAAGTGTCTTTTTCAGCAATTGAACAAATGTCAAATAATATCAAACTCCATGGGTTTTACTAGTGAATCAATGTTGTAGAGGATGGCGGTGTTTCCACGTTCATTATAGAACCTCTGAACGTCCAGATAGGTCATATCTGATGACAAACTGTATTTTACACTAATTATTTACATGTATTAACCCTTTATTGGGCGAGGGACTATTTTTTATTACAAGACAGTGACAGCAACAGTTACAGTGAGGCAACAATTTCAGGTCCAATGTGGTCTCCAGGGTCTGTAAGGTCCACCTCTGCATGAACAGTGAGTGGACCTGCTTTGTTCGGTACCATGAAGTAATGGTACTAATTTAAGGAATGATGTTCAAAGGGGTCATGTGGATGTGGACAGGGGTCTGGATCAGCACTTGCGTTGGTCTAATGCTATAAAATACATGTTCCTTTTACCTTACATATATTTTTCCAAGTATTTTTTTGCATTTAATTCTTTTTTTTTTTTTTGCCACTTATAGATAAGGAATCAAATACGGTAACTTCATTTACCTTTATTTTCTACACAGTAATAAAAATTTTAGAAAAATTTCACAGAAGCAATAGTCTTATATCCTCAAATAATGCACTAAGGCTGAAACTGAGTTTCAGAGTATTTCTCTAAGAGAACTATAAAGGGTTCAAAGGATAAATAGCTCAAAAGTTATGAAACATTTTAGATCAGTAGATGCTTTTCACCAGCTGTGATATATGTCTTTGAGGGTTAAAGTATAAAAGAATAAAAGCATCAGTGCTGTTGCCATGGTTACTTAACAATCTAGGATGCAATTCATGGATATGGTTAAAAATGCTTCAAGTGGAGGATTAAGCAGAGTGTTCCCTCTTTCTTTGGTTCTGTCTTCTCTCTACTATCAGCTTTAAACTATAGGCACAAAATGTCCTAAAATATCAGACATATCGCGACATACTGTTTTAATTTTCAGTAACATAGTTCTGGCGAATAAGTGGGTGTTTCTGCCCGGTCTTACGTCGTTCTCCAGGAAGTTGAACATGCTCCTTTCTGCCAGATCTTTGCTCTCCTCAAACTTCTCCACGGCCTGACGGATCTCCTCATCTGGGATCTTCCCTTGACGCTTCTTCTTGTAGTCAAAGTCTAACCGGCGGCCCTCCAGCTTCTTCAGGTGATGCTGCAAACGAAACAGAGACACGCTCACAACTCAGTTCATCCAGGTTCTATTCAAGCAAAAATATAGTTAATTTGCTACATGTAAATTACAATTAAAGTATCAGAGTTTTAGGGTTGGGAGGCAGGGATGATGTTACAGTGGAACCTGGTGTTGTGGCAGTTTTAATGGCTGCAGGTGGGAGACATCTCTGATCCCTTTGACGTTCTTCCACAAGTGTAATCTGGAAGTTGAATTAATGTCTCCGTACTACTGTCTATGTAGTGGAGCTTCGCCGAGTAACGCTCACACAGGGTCAAGGTCAAAGTTGGAGATCGGGCAGAATTCGAGCTGCACTAAGTGTTTATTATGGTACAAAATAAACACGGAGTTGAAATCTGCAAAAACAACTGCCGTTTTTGCCTTGGGAGTCCATTTTTATACGACCAAAAATAGGTTGGATTTTAGCTAAAGACCACGCCCCTTTTTCTTTTTTTTAAATCGTATTTTGAACGTCATTCTAGTCACATCAGAAGCCCCCTTCTTGGCTAGACCAAGTTTTTACTGGTGTCTGTCTGAATTGGACAGCATATACACATATGCAACTATTTCCCAGTATTAGTTTATCATTTATAAATATGTAACCTTTTTGCAGAATATGTAAATTATTTCCCAGAATGTCCAAAATTTCCATTCATGTGTTCTTTTTTTGCTCACCACGTTTTTAAAACTTTCCATGGGTGTACGTCTTTTTGTAATGGTTCTCCCAAAAAAAAAAAAAAAAAAAAAAAGGCAATTACTCTGGTACAATCTTCACATTAGACTAAGACTAATTTCTAGCATGCAAATGAATACAGATTGAATACTTGTGATTAAAATAGTGGTTTCTGACACTGCACTGGCAGTACAAGTGAACCGCAGGACGAGAAATTTGCTTTACGAGCTGCAGTTCTTATATTTCAGTCTGTAAATGTGAATGTAAATCTGCATTTTCAAGGATTTGAAGCGCCCGTCCGAACCCTGACTTTTTCTGTTTTAAAATACAAATAATTTTTTTGGGTGGTTTTAGAGGCTGGAACGTATTAATTATATTTCTAATCATTTCATTGGGGAAAACTGATTCGTAAAATGAGTAAATCGCAAAATGAGCACAGTCATGGAGCAACTGTAGTCATCCTACAGGGGTTTTTTTTGGCTCCAAACTGTCAGTTCTATATTGGCTTTAAGAAATGCACTCTCAGTCAACATATACTCTTAACTCCAGGAATAAAACCCCACTCATATGGCTGTGGACCCCCTCCCGTGTCTGTTTCTCAGGCTGCATCGTCACATTTCCTGGGTGTTGAAACAGAATTACTAAAGGCAGAAGGTAATTCCAGGGTGGAGGCTGTTCGAACGTACCATGATCTCTTTGAGGTCCTTGTCCTGTAGATTCTGCAGGGGATCAATAAAGTTCTGTTTGACGTTAATGTCCAGGGAGTCCTTCACGTCCGCCATCTGCCTCATGGCCTCGCCCATGTCCACCAGAGAACAGCCTGAGAGACAGACAGACGGACGAACACAGAGAGACTTAGTTTACCCGCAGGCTGTGCTGTGATATCTGTCTAAAGCAGGGGTGTCAAACATAAGACCTGTGGGCAAAAGCCAGCCCACTAAATGACCCGATCCAGCCTGCAGGATGGATTTTAGAAGTGCAAAAATTACACTAAAAATATGAACAGTCAAGGATGTTCAGGGACCACACGCACTTCAACGTGATATCAAGTAAAACAAGTGGTTCCAGGCACGACAAACCCCGCCCCCCACATGTACTGTAGCAGATTTTGGCATCGATCCAGCTGATGTCGTCATGTCAATGTGTGTGCTGATGTCAGCATATTAACTGCCACTACATATGCGCCAAGTTTAAAGTAAATTGAAACAAAACTGATGTTTTTATAGGCATGTGAAATCTCGGCCATTATAAGTAAATGGGAGAAAAAGAAAGATTTTAAAAATTCATAAAAAAAAAAATTGTAAACTTTGACCTATTTTTCCCCAAAATGAAATGACATCTATTCTGGGTCACTGGCAATCTATAAACCAAATTTGGTGTGAATTCAACCAGTAGTTTTGCTGCTAGACTGTTAAATAAACAAAGCGAACCAAAAACAACACCCCTTGCCTCCCCTTCGGGGGTGGTGGTGGTGGTGGTGGGGTGTAATGAGGATCAGGATAAACTTTAGCTTAGTTTGCTACGCAGTGCTGCATTGACAATGGGACACAGAGTAAAACAAAACACACTGAAATCATCTCCTTACATTTTCTTTCATGTTGACTGCTGATTTTCCACACATTTTCTATCTAGTATTACATCGAAACCTGATGCATCCCTCTTGAAACACTGCATCCTCCTGTTTAATGCTTGTGCACTGGGGTAATAATGCAACAGGATGCAGCATGAAGGAACTGTGTGCAACACGCAACAATAAAACTGTTGCAGAAATGCACCAGAGGACTCCCTGTGAAAATGAAGCTGCTAACAGAACAGATATGTGCATATGTTTTATAATCTTGAGCTTTGAGGGAACAAAGACACACACGTACTATTGGACGCATGTCGCCTCCCATAGTGAAAGTGACATATGAAAGTCATCACTAACAGCTCCACGAAAACCATGCGTGAAAAAGGCTTATGTAAAAGTTTTGGCTTTACTGCTGCACACATTTGTCTAGTTTTGGATGCATATGAACATCTTCTATCTCTTTGCCTCGAGTAATTCTGAAAATTGCAAAGGGAGTCAGCCTAAAACTTTAATCTTCCAAAACAGAGTCGGTTTGGATGATATTATCAGTGCAGTTAATGGCGTTTCAGAGACAGATGATGCTAAAAACACACCTTGTCATCTGCATCAGTCTGCACCTTGTTTAGTCACAAAATAATACTCTAAATGCACATCAGAGGTGATCCTCGTCTTTCATCCCCATGAAACTATCATTAGAGTGCATGAGTAAATGGAGGGATTATACTGTGAGAATCCCTTTAAAGTGACCTGAAGGATTAACGCTTTGGAAATAATTAATGAAGACATGAGGTAAACACATAGGAAGCTGTAGGTGAATGTTAAAGGAGGAAACTGGTAAATAGGAGGGCGGTTGAGTGAACTGTACAAGACAATGTACTTATATAACATAGAACAAATGCTACTATAGGAAAAGCCCATCGGTGATGTTTTTTCCAAATGAATATAGCAGGTGTGTCAAACATATGGTCTGCGGCCCAAAACTGGCCTACCACAAGATCTAATACGGCCCATGGGATGAATTTGTGAAATGAAGATGTAAACAGTCAACAGTGTTAAAATCTGTTTAGTTCAGGCTCCACATCCAGACCAATTCAATCTCAAGTGGGTCAGACCAGTAAAATACAATCATAATAATGTATAAATAATAGGTTTTAGTGTGTCTACTTTGTAAAAATGTGAATAACCTGAACAAATATCAACAACCTCAAATGCACTTAATTTTCTCAAGCAATTTCCGGTTGTTCATGTTATTCACATTTTTAAAGCATAGTTTGTAGATATACACATTCACATATTGTAATTTTAGTCCAAATTCTATTTGTTTTAGTGTAAAAAAAAAACAAAACAAAAAATGTAAAATTACATGAAAATATTTACATTTACAAACTATATAAAAAAAAACAAAAAAAACAAGTGAATAAACAACCTGAAATGCCTTAAGGGAAATGAGTGCAATTTTAACACAATATTCTTCCTGTTGCAAAGTGTTTTGTGTATTTGTAGATCTACTGCGATCTGTAAGTTGTAATACACATGTGTAAATGATTATTTTTCATAATTAAATTCATCATTTCATAGTGTTCATGGTTTCACATTTCTTAAAGGATAGTTTGTAGGTGTAAAGATTTTCATAACGTAATTTTACCGTTTTCACTCTAAAACAGAGAAAAGTTTGGAACTGACATCATCTATATATTATTATGTTTATTATTTTACTTCAGATTATACTGGCAGGATGAGTTTGTGCCACCCCTGATTTATAGGTCATTATGTTGTTACTTTACTGGTCCACTTTAGATCATATTGGGCTGCATGTGGCCCCTGAACTAAAATGAGATTGAAACCCTTGTTCTATAGTATTAGTGCATATTAGCATCTATGAGTGCCTAGAAAAGCGCTATATAAAACCAATGTATTGTTATTATTATTATTATTATTACTATTATTATTAGTACCAAACACAGAGTCGTCTCCCAGTTCGTGGCCGTAGCGCAGCATACAGTCTCCCAGCAGGCCTTCAGCCTGGGGGTAACCCGTGGTCTTCACCTGCCCTCGGATCTTGGACACTGTGTTGAGCATGTTCAGTTTGGCTCTGGAGGCTGCAGAGGGAAACCGTTAAAAATGTCAGACGAGAAAAGAGGAAGCCAACTTTGTTTCATTAGGATGAACCCCTTGTATGATACGATGACGTGAGACTTGTATCTGGTTACCTGGGTTGGGCTGGAGGTATTCTGTTGTTTTGGACAGGAGGTCGAAAACTGACTTGTTGGTGACCTCGATTTTCTGACAGAAGCAAAAAAGAGGACATTAAAAAAAAAAAAAAAAAATACAAGATCCACTTCAGTTACTTTATAGACCTGCAATTCTATGGGTAAGCATGTACATGTGTTCTAATTTACAGTTTCAAAGTCAAAGAGACCAGTGAATAAAGTGATAATAAAGGATTTGGATATTTATAAAGCATTACTGATTTATTTGACATTCACGTAACAGTTGCATTGGAACTGCAAAGTACAAGACAAACCATTGCTTGCGGTGTAACAATAAAAAGAAGAAGGAGAAGAAAAAGAAAAAGGAGACTGAAAGAATAAGAAAAAGAAACACTACAAGAAAATATCACATGTGAGAACGGAGTTGTTTCTGTTTCAACTATAATTTAACACATTTATTAAAAGCTTCAGATTGTTTTGTGGTTTCATGCGTCTAAGATATCAGTACTATTATTGAACATACTTAATACGCCACTGTTATAACTGTATGTATGCAGTTTGAATTTCACTTTAAACTTTAATTCAATGTCCGATTCTTTATTGTGGAAATGAACTTGATACCAGTAAATTATCAACTGCAATTAAATTCAGTTCATTTTCTTATTGTTTGAACATTTATTCACTTTACTGGTATGTTGTACACGGGTAAAATAAGAACAGCAATCTATGTGTCACAGTGTTGATAGTTAAGGCTAATTTCCAACACTTGGTCTTGGGTCTGAAGATAAAGTAAAATAATGCATTTACTCTTTAAAATATTGTTTTTCCTTTTCTGGACGTGAAATACAGAATGAAACTGGTCACAATCATACTTTCACTGAAGTTCACACTTTGTCGGGTAAGTGTTTTATTTAACCAGATCTGCTTGAGGTGGTAGATAAAGCATCTGCTGTAAGGATGGAGGACGGGCCGTGAACGAGTTCAAATGTGCAAAAAAGCCACTGATTCATGGTTATTTTATATAAAGTGTAAAGGAGAGTATATAAATAATGTTCGTTCCTTTCTTGTGTACTGCAGGACTAGCCCTGGATCCAACACTATTAAATATGACACTATACATTCATCATATCCCCAGGTTTTCCCGCAGGTCATGTGTGAACTCACCCTCTCCATCTCCATAAAGTCCTCATCTAGCTTCGTCCCCTCGGCCCCGCTGATCTTTTCACTGAGGAGCTGCAGAGACAAAGCACAGGGACTGGTGTTAGAATACAATACGGCAAGAAACACCACAGGACGCAGGGAGAGGAGAGCACCGAAGCATTAAAATGAAAATTAGCATGGAGAGGGATTCTTCTTAAGTGCAAACCGCAGATGAGTGCAGAGTCGAGAGCACAGGTGTCAAACGTACGGCCCGCGGGCCAAAGATGGCGCGCCGAAAGTTCCAATCTGACCCACAGGACGAATTTGTGCAAAAAAATTACACTGATGATATTCTGTTATTCTGTCTTCAGTTCTCATTATTTTTAGGTTATTATTTTACTGGTTCCATTTGGGTTGTATGTTGTCCCTGAACTAAAATGAGTTTGACGCTGCTGGCCTAGAGAAAACAATACAGATCATGCACTGCAAAAACAGCCCGAGAACAAAAAAAAACAAATACTCATGAAAACAATCCTATACAGCGTTATCACCAGTAAGGTTTTGCTGCCACACCATACATTTCATATAGAACGATCATCACCGTCGCTTATTATACATCTGTATAATATATAATAGACCAGGACAAATGTTCTGCCCCCTCAAATGAAAGCTGGTGAAGCTTCTAGAGGTAGGGAAAAGGTAAATAAAAGTTAAGTTTTACTTTCACTTCCATGGTCCGTGCCGCGCGAACCCATTGTGAGGTATGTGCGGCACGGATTGCACCGCCAGTACCCCCCCATAATATTATAAGTTGGACAGAAACCGTCCCATAACCATAACTACATACAGTATCAAACGATGGCAAATACCAGGGCTGCACGATGTTGGCAAAACTTGCGATATTCGTGTACAGCATTGCGATACCGACAATACTGCGATATTTCTCGTTCACGTAAAGAAATTCCAATTTCATCTACTATGAAAAATGTTCCTTGACGTTAAAATGAGCAAACTGTTTGTATGCCGACTTAATTCTTTATAATTTAAGACAAAATACTGTACTACTACAATCATTTACACAATTCTGTCCAAGAACATGGTGATGTTGCAACCACTGACCTTCAGACACAAACAGAGTCAAATATTTTGTCATTTTATTACCATATAACAAAGTGTAAATTGCATGGATGTATTTCATAATGACAAACGTGCCAGAGTATCGGCATGTAAGAGCATTAACAAAGCAATATTCCATTGCTTGCCTGGTTTGGTAAATACTGCATATAAAAATAAAATCTTTAAATATAAGTGTTCAGGCCTTGCCTAAAGTTGTGCTCTGAAAATATTCACATCTTTTCAACATTAATAACATGTAAACTTGCATTCAACCAACAGCAGTAGCAATATTTCAGTTTTTTTTTTTTTTTTTTGCCAGAAAAACTCACTCTGGTACCCCATGGTGTGTAAAACAGAAAGGTAATGAAAAACAAAGGAAAGAAATTACTGCATGTCTTTACAATATGAATATTGCACACTCCGTTATCACGATAATGATATTTTTTTGATATATTGTGCAGCCCTAGCAAATACCAACACATAACTGACGGTTCTCTGGTATTTTGTGTGTTGTTCAATGTAAAAATGCCTCATTAAATGAGTTAATAATAATTTGACCACAGGTTTTGTTGATTTTTTTTATGTTTTATGAGGAAAAACTATTTGCCGTTATAATCTTTGTAGACATAAACTCACTCATTTCAAGGCCATAATAATCATCTTATTTATTAAACATGCACACAGTGGGTCTGGTACTTGTAGTTGAAAGGTGATGTCCTCTTCTAGTTGATAATGACTGTACAGATGTTTATTGACAAGGCTCAGTGGGACTGCTGTGGATTTCAGTTTTCTGCAGTCAATATGTCTGGCCGTGTATGGCTTTACAAAAACTGTGTCAAGCGGAGGATTGAGACTCTGACACCATTCCATCGCAGATTTACAAAGGATTAAAATTCTGTGAACACAAATAGACAAACTGGCGCTAAAATATTTAGGGCAGTCGGCCAGTTAGGGTTGGAAGGAGAACTTCGCAGGGTTCATGTTCTATGGCTGAAATACACTACATGGACAAAAGTATGGGGACACGTTGAATTCAGGCGTTTCTTTTCTAACAGGGGTCTGAGATACAAAACAATAATGACTAATGTTATAATATAGTTTTATATTGGGATAAATATCATTGCATTGGTTTGTTTTGTTTTAATTATCTTTTTTCCCCAGAGTACAGAGATGGTTTTTACTTGAATCCTCTCAACAATTTTTTTTTGTTTTGTTGTTTTTATTCAACAAATATGTTCTGTTCTACCTCTAAATT
>JAPQRP010000019.1:695909-705909 GCA_037367295.1 Apogon hyalosoma
CCACCTCTGCATGAACAGTGAGTGGACCTGCTTTGTTCGGTACCATGAAGTAATGGTACTAATGTAAGGAATGATGGGGTCTGGATCAGCACTTACGTTGTTGTAATGTTCTAAAAGTGGTGTTCTAATGTTGTAAAACACATGTTCCTTTCACCCTACATACGTTTTTTCTTGTATTTTTTACATATACTTCTTGGATTTTTTTCTTTTTTGCCACTTAGGTGTGAGGAACCAAATATGGTAACGTCATTGACCTTGGTTTTCTATGTAACAATAAAAAATTTTTAAATATTGCACAAAAGTAAAGAGTCTTGTTAGGTCCTCCAATAACACTAATACAAAAAGTAGATGTATTTCTGTTAGAGGGGTTAATCTTTGGAATGGAAGATTGATTAAAACAGTCTAAAACAACTAAACATTTTAAAAAGATGTACAAATGGGCTATTATTCAAAAATAGAGCTTAGGATTGACTAAAGAAGTTACTTGTTTAAAAGACTAGGATCAATATTGGTAGTTGAGAAAAGGACATTATTTACTTGAATTAAAATTAAATACGTATTCTCTTCTGTTGCATATTTAGCAATAATTACACTGAAATTTTTTGTTTGCTTTCTTATGGAAACGTGTTAATTGTAAATAGGCTTAGGCAAAATAAGTCTTTCCTTCAGCCTAAACCCTTTCGGTCACATTGTACATGGAACAATGGATATGGGGTTTTTGTTTGTTGTTTAAAGTAATCAACGACAGAATAAACTACTACTACTATTATTACGACTAAAAGTTGATTTCTGAGTGTCCTGTAAAGGGTTAAGGCAGAACAATTCATTGAAATTATCCAAATTTTCAATGTGGCCAACCACGACTAATTGCTGAATAAAAAATTAAAGATAATATGTGTCAGACACCATCAATGAGTGGTTTCAGTTACATCTGTTGACAACCAGTACTATATAAATATCAAACATTTATCACATTTTGTGCAAACTTTCCTGTTATATTCTACACATAAGCAGCAAATTGTCTAAACATAGGAAACTGTAGAGTGCAGTAAACAAATTTCCCTGTTGTAAACTCCCTGTCAACTCTGGACTTTGCACCGTAAACTGAGCAGTAGATCAGAAACACCAGTTTTCATACAGTCCTGGAAGGAGGCAGGACAGACGGACAGCTTTAGTTTTATACTGAACTGTGCAGCTCCTCAACAGCAGCAAACAAACCTGTAGCATTAACAATGCTCGTTTGAAAACGTGAGCATTATTTTCGTAGACAAATCTAATGTCACATAATACACACATGGGTTATGAAGCCAACAGGTGCTCTGTACATGACTTTATCTTCACAGAAACTGTTTTTTTTTTTTCTTACTTTAGTTCCACTCAAGAGTCTCTCCAGCTCTCAGACCAAATGTCCATTTTCATCACATGGTGAAAAACAACTTCATGCCTAATAACACAGTGGTGAAAAAGATGGCACTGACATAACAATAATAGATCTATGACATGAAACAGAGCTCCAAACAACAAAGCTGCATCTAAACCAATCATTGAATTCAATTCATTCAATTAAAAGAAAAATACGATAAGTGGAGAGAAAAGGGGATAAAAGGGTCTTAACATGGGTCCCTCCCCATAGGATTCTCTGGGAATCAATGAGGGGACTGCATGTTTAATGCAGACTACCTACCAACCCATCTACCTACTGAACCAATACAGTGTTGACCAACAGCCAGTCTTTGGTCCAAACAGGAAGTGGGGTCTCGGCCCAGATCAGAATGAACTCCGGTTCGGATCACTCACAGCAGTGGTCCTCAACTGGTCTGGCTCCGGGACCCACTATCACCCCTAAATGCCAAGCCGTGGCCCAAACTGATAAAAGTTAAACTTCTCCAACTAAAGATGGTGTGTTCTGAATGTGAGATAATACAGAATATCACAGCATGCCAGCAAAAAAGACAAGTTTAATGATAAACCAAAATGATCATCAGACTGTGGTGATGCTACAGAGGGAAATATTAGCTTTTATACTAAATTAGGTCAATTTTAACCAAAACCAAAAAGTGTATTCAGTTAAAAATTAAAAGTGCATTCCGTCACTTATTCAAGCATTAATCATAAAGCGGACACAACAATCAGAGCATTTCAGTAACAGCCATTTTTAACACAGCGTTTTCATGCAAAATCAATTAAACTGCAACTAGTATTTCTTAGCATTATTTTTTGCTCTGACAAAGGCCCACGTCCCACTGGAAACAGGTTTGCGACCCACTTCTGGATCGCAAACCACCAGTTAAGAATCACTGATTTAAAGTATCACAATACTTTCTGGATGGTCCAGATTTTCAGACCAATTCCAAGAAGCTATGCAAGGCTATCGACTGGAAATCCCACAGAAGATGGAGGACGTTAAAATGGGCCAAATTACCTACATGCTGACGTCAGACCAGGCTGAGTATAAACCAGTTAATGTCATGTACAGGTAGTCAGGGATAAACCGAGACGACACTTTCAGGTATGATTGAGATACCAGTTCCCAAGGTTTGGGTATCAGCCAATTCCGAGCCCCGATCCAGTACTGGAGTTCATCTAATAAACAACATGGCTCACTGTGTAGATGAGGATCAACCTGTGTAAAGCAACATCAGCCTTTAACGAATTCATTTAGTGGATGATTTGTGAAAGAAATAGTCATGGTGGTGTAGCAGTGCAAGATCCGTTCAGACCCTTTGTGTGTTTAAAAGGCCATTAGGCTTAATCTTATGAGTTGGGGCATTATTATTATTATTATTATTATCATCTACTATGCAGACTGTTTGATAGTGCATAATATGTAGAATAACATAGAACTGAAATACACTGGAATTTTTTTTTTGCTTGAATTAAGCAAAAAAAATCTGCCAATGGAACAAGTGAAAATGATCTTGGTAGGATTTCTTGAAATAAGATTTTCCAGATCTATTGTCTAAAAATAAGTTCTTATATCTCACTGAAAAGTTACTCTTTAGGTGATTATGTCTTATTTCAAGCGTGATGAGATATTTGGACTAGAAATGACAAAAATACACTTGGTAAGATTTTGATTTTTTTCCAGTGTACGCAGATCAGAGAAACTAGACAGGGGTCAAAACGCGGTATTCGAAATCTCTCTGACGGGACATTTTAGAGACAATCTGACAGATTAGTGTTGCTAGATGACCCACATTTTAAATTCATTTTTGCTTTAGTTGGACCATAAGGGATTATCCAAACCAAGGAGCTACTTCATATTGAAATAAATGTTGGAATGGTAATCAACTAAAGCTTGCTCTCTGACGGGACATTACTGTGTTTTGTATTTTTTAGCAAAAATGCAGTGTTCCTCATTGGAACAAGGTGTTTGACACATTTATCATACAGTACTTGAGACCAGCATAATGGTTTTGATTGGGCATTTTATAATAACTGACAGATTAATAGAGTAGTCATTAGTTTTGGCCCTAATTGAAAGCTGCAACCCACACAACAAATATCAGTATAGTCATGCTTTCTGTATCTGTCGGTTCTGTGGAATAAGCAGAGACAGTATCTAATGTTTTACAGTGGTTGGTTCATTGATCTAATATGAGCAGGGATAAAATTCCATGTACTCCACCTGTGTCACGTCCAAAAATAGGGCAAAAGGACTCAGATACGGTTGACAGGAAGCAGCAGGGTTTCCTGTCCCGGTATCTTCTGCACAGATTTCGATATGTGGTCTCGGGGCCCGGTCACTACGCCATTATCATCGCAGGAAGCAGCTGAAGTACCAAACAATATTTTTCAAATCTATGACAAGCAGCTTGCTCTAAAAATCTTTTGTTTTCTCTTGTGCAGAGGCATGATAAGCCCGACTGTTATTTTTCAGCTGTTTTGTCACCACGTTTCCACTTACGGGAAACCGCAGTGGTCGAATTAAATGACAGGAGCTCAGTGAATTGTTTCACAGCCTTGGCGCTTCAGAAAACAACAACACAGAGATCAAACGGGTATTATGGAATAACAGGTAGAAGACACTGCAAATGTGGAGAATTTCATATTAAATAAAAGGAAAAGATGGCCATTTGCGAATAATGAATAAAGAGAGAGCATAAGCAGTCTCGACCTCCCTCTGATGTCATGAAAACAAGCTGTGAATAAAGCCGCTTTAGTAGAACTGTGATCAAAGTGCAAAGGGGATCACACAACCCAACAATGACGACCACGAACTCAAACAGGATGTGACAGGTTGACATTTAATTCATGCACACGGGAACGACTTGACAAAGCTGAGCAATCTCGTACTGTATATGACAGCGTTCGCCTGCAAAACCCCAGATACCCACAATAAATGCTCCTCTGCTGTGAGAGGGATAGTGACACTCTGAATAGCGAGTCAGTAAATCTCTAAAGAGGGGCCTGATCTATGATTCAGCCACCCCTGCTGCTGGTCTAAGGTCAGGACACATGCCAGTGTTTTCTCTCTTGTTAGATAACTGATGGTATCTGTTGGGGGAAGAACAAATGGTACAATGTCAGTAATAGTCTGAGGCAGGTGGAAGGAATGTTTACTGATAATGGTGTATGGCTGAACAATGAGACCAATCCATCCAATAAAAACCAGGAGAAGAACAGATCAGCAATTATGCATTTTTTTACTTGAACTACAAAGAAACACCCACATGAATATGATGTACTCTCGGTTTTCCTGTCTCCAGTCTTATGTATATTCATCCAGAAGTACATTAATTATTTTCCACATCACCTGCTAGTCTTCTGGGGACCGTAATGTCAAAATTAATGCAAATATGAATGTTAATCAAAGTAGTCTACCCTACCTTAAAACAGCCTAAAGTATAACTCACATTTAGCATTGCTCATTCCAGACCAATAAAAACCAGCTAAACAAAAAAGCAAGAAAATAAACCAAGAAACACAAAGGTAGGGATGCTATAGCTCCGTTAGCTATTAATTGCACTGCACTTTTGGAACACAAGTTTAGTATTTTGGCCACTGCCATCTTCATCATCATTTATTTATCCTTGTGGACCAGATTCTACATCTATCTGTAGTCCAACTTGGTTTAATTGGGGTTGTGTTCTCACAGCATCTTCTTTTTAGCACTACTGTAAGTTATTAAAAGTGAAGTTAAAAGGTTCTGTCCATATAACCGCTCTATAGAGCACAAATCAGAATTAAACCGACTCCAACTGATTCCAAGGGAACTGCAGAGCCGAACTGTTTATCCGCTGGCAAAAACAAAGGCACAAGGAGTTGAAGAAAAATATCTCCAATTTAAATAAATGGTACTCAATTCCCTCTGATATGTTTGTTTTTTTTTATGTTGTAGGGTAATGCCTGCCCTCTCCTCTCCGTGTCAGGTGACAGTAATGCAGCAGTAATGCGAGAAGTGGATTCTGTGGTTTTAACATCACATTTACGGTCAAGACTAAGTATGGAAGCATATGAGTCAACCATAAAACACATCAGTAAACCTTGATGTTGCAGTGGTTAACATGGGCAGGAAGTGAAATGGCACATGGTACAATTAGCACCAGCATATTTCATCACACTATAATCATTAGTGAAATCAATATGAATAAAGGTCGGAACATTCAGGCCAATCTGTCGAGTTTCAAGAGTCTGTGTTCTTAGGATGTTGCGGTGCTACACCTGGATGTCCAACAGCAGACTGGGACTGGATCTATGTAAAGTACAATAATGCATCCATCATAAGAATGGGTCCAACAGTCTGATATAAATGGGTCCAAATCGGTCCATGTGAGCTAACAGGACAAAACTAACATGAAACGAAAGGAGAATGAGGTTTGGCTGCTGCTGTTACGGCTTTTTTGAGTCAGAAGTGAAGATATTTGGACAAAAGAATGAAGACAGAGGAAGAGAGTACTAACATTCACTTACTGATCATGAAAAAATTGTACATTTAATCAAAAAATAATGATTTGATAGTTCGTCAAGCTTCACGAAAATCAGAAATATCAGCTACAAAAGTCAAACTCAATCTAGGTGAGTGAGGCGTCGTCACGTCAATCACTGCCCGACACACCAGACAAAGCCTTCTATTCATTAAATCGTATAAAGGGAGAAACCAATTTAAGATAGAATCGATTATGAGGCTCAAATACAGCAGCTGACCCAGAATGACTCCAGAATCAAAGGACTTTTGGAAAGAAATTCAATGCAAGTCCAAGGGAGCCAGCACCTACTGGCCATCAGTGGTATTACATCAGTGGTATTACTTCTACATTGGTTTCACAGTTACATCAGTTGTTTCTGTCTCGCCCAAAGCAGGTTGAAATTGCGTCATTAGACTTGTCACCTACGCCCTCTGAAAGTGGTTCAGAGTTATAATTAGCAGCAAACAATGATGTGACGGGGATATGTTAGTGGCACAAAAAACATTACCAAAAACGGGACAAGTACATCACACAAGTAGAAGAAATATTAAGTGACCCCGCCCCCTGACTAAATAACCACCACCCCTAATCTAATGGACAATGCAATACTCACACCCATGCACCTTAATTTTAATGTTATATATCCTATACTACCTGTATATATCCTTATAAGCTGTACAGAGCTTGATTTTTGTATATTTTTGAATTTCTTGTAAGTTTTTTTGTATATTGTAAATACTTGTCAGTCGCTTTTCCATTGACCCTTAAATTGCGCAAATATAACTTGCGCATAAAAATTTACCTAATGGAAAAACCACAATCTCACAAAACTCTCCTTTTTCAATCAAAAGTTTTTGCACTGGCAAGAGGTGGTTTTTCAGGAATAGCGCAAATGGTATTTCATGTAAAACTGCAATGGAAAGACTTTTTTCCACAACTAGAGTCACGTGAATGAAAAAACAAACAAACAAACAAACATGTTGATGGACGTTACAACAAGTGAAGAAGAGTTTTAAAAGAACATGGTGCAGTACATGTGGACACACCAGGAAACCAAATCATGTTTTTATTTAGTATGGAATAGAGGGGTAATATATAATAGTAATAATAATAAATATATCTGTAAATCAACCATATTTATGTTTGTTGACATGTTTACGGAATGACTTCTTGTGTCATCTCACGATAATAAATAAACAAATCATCGCATTTATGATTTAATGGAAAAACCAACATTACACACTTCTGTCTGTTGACATTTCGTAAATATCGGTAAAGTTTTGTGCATATGTCCAATGGAAAAGCCACTAGTGACAATAAAGATCTATTCTATTCCAACATATAGGAAAATAATTTATTTAATCCAAGCCCAAACAGTAAAATGGTACAAAACCCACATAGAGGTACAGTAAATTGCCTTGTAATGTAACTGCACTATGTCCAACAGCCAAAAGCCTCAGCAGGCTGCATGTACGCTGAGGCAACACTAAACAGATGGACAGGAAGCCCATGGAGAAGAACCCCCCCATGCCAACTCCACTCTAATCCACCTTCCACCTGGAAGTTTAACTGTTGGCTTAGTTACTGGAAAAGATCTGTAAACAAAGGCTAAAGATGCTTCATAATCACAAATAACCGTTGGTCATTTACAGAAAAAGATGATCCACTGAGCGGCATTTGATTAAATGTTCTCTGCATGTTAGAACTGGTTCAACATTACTCACAGCCGCCCACCAATGTGTATTTTAGTGGCAACAGGCTGTGGGAATAACACGCTGTTTCATTCTAAATGGTATTTTTTATGACTAATGTGAGTGAATAGCATGGAGTGAACGTAACAATGGGTGGAATGTGTGAAATTTTGATGAGTGGAATGTCAGGCCATTTATTGTTTCTCCCTTTAATTAAACTAGTAAACCTATGCATAAACAAGTGAAACTAAACGGTACACGAGGACATATAAGTCAAAATACTGCAACTGGATTTAACTATACTGTCCATTTATCTAATCAATATTCATGTTAGCGTCATAAATGTCTTGAGACAAAACATTCCACTGCACTTTTAATGAGACGACTTGTTTTGACATCCTCTAAGGAGTAAAGTGAAAGCACGTAATACTTAAGAAATTTTTAAAAAATTTAAATAAAGTTTTTTATTTTTTTTTTAAATTAATAATGTCGAAGTGTTCACTGTGTTTCAATACTTCATAAAGTGTCTTCACTGAGGTAAAACAAGAAAAACTTGTTTATTTATGACCAAAAATACTAATTTTTTTTTCGTTTTTAAAGGGAGTCTTGTTTGATTGTACAAAACAAACAAGATGACATTAGATCAACAGTTTAAAATGCCTCAACTTGTTTGTCCAAGTGCTATACTATGTTGTGCAACTAAATAAAGATATTTGCCACAAATGCAGCTGAAATATCCACAATATTTAATTACATCATGGGCTGTCTTCAATAAGTTCAAGTAAGACAAAATTGTTTACCAATGATCGAAAATACATAACTTTTTCTCGTTTTTAAGGGAGTTTGGTCTGACTTTACAAAACAAAGAAACACAGACAGCTGAAAAGGCCTCATATCCTGTTTCTCCAACCTGTACCAGGCAAAATATATGTTTTAACATTAAAGTTAATTCAAATATTTTCATCAATATTCAAGATATTCATGGACCGTCTTCACATTGGGGTCGAGCAAGGAAAATTTGTTTAACAAAGACTGGGAACTTATCAAATTTTCTCATTTTAGTGTGACTTTCCAAACCAAGTAGGTACTATTTGACAACTTTGAAAACCTCATAACTTGTTTCTCCAGCCTGTACCAGGCTTTGGAGCAAGGTGATGTATACTTGACATTTCAAAAGTTAATACAGATATTTTCATTTACAAATATGCCGAAAAGTCCAGAATATTTCAGCTAATTCATGCACTGTCTTCATAAACACAGAGCAAGAAATGTTTATTTTCTTATAATAGAAAATACAAAAAAAAAATCATATTGTGTAAACTGTAAAAACTGCTTAAATGCCTTATTACTACTTGTTTAATGAAATGCCACGCTGTGCTGCTAAATAAACCTATTTTCATCGAGAAATGATGCCAAAATGTCAGCAATTCACAAACTGTCTTCACTGGGGTTAACCACAAAAAAATGTGTCTCTTCATGACAGAGAAAACATAAAATATCCCCATTTTTAAAGGGAGTCTGGTGCAACTGAACAAAACAAACAGAGGTAACACTACGCAAACAGCTGAAAATGCCTCCTAACTTGTTCCACAAAGTGCTAAACTGCGCTGCTAAATAGACACATTTTCATCAACAAATGACGCCGAATTGTTCGCCATATTTCTGGGACTCGGGAACACAGTTGGGTTCGGCAGAAAAGCGGATTTATTTTCACGCGTGAAGGAGAGAAACTAATATCGCCCGAATTCTCACGGAGGTTCGGCGTGGTGAATCACCGTTTACGCAGAAAGCTCACAACGCCTCGTATCGGTGCCAGGAAACGGCGCCAAATGACTCCAGAACCAAATGTAGAGACTCAAAGTTCCTAAATGTACTTTTACTGGCTCGTGATGAGCCCCAGCCTCGGCTCCGTTACCGTTTGAGGACACACAACACGATGCACATCCAAACAATTGTTGTTATGAGGCGGCGGTGCCTTCGTACCTGACTGGCTTTGTGGAACTGCTTCTTCAGCCCGGCCACGGACATCTTCCACACCGGCGTTTCACTTCAGCTCCGGAGGAAAACGGTCCGTTAAACACCGAATATGAGAGGGAGAAAAAAGAGCCAGGCTAAAGAAAAGAGTCGGCCGTCCGTATCCACAACACCGCACTCATCAGTCACTGAGCGCCGTTTGCAGCAGGACTCCAGAAGCGTCAATTCCAGACAGGATGTGAACGCACCACCGGAGAGGGCTAAGAAAATAAAAGCACAGGAAGGAGAGGGAGTTCACACAAGTTTTTTTTTTTATTTTTTATTTTTTTATTTTGGTCAGTCTTTTTATTCAACAGTTAGTCACAAAAACATCCATTATAACAATCTGTCCACATTTTGAAAAATATACACAGAGTAAACAAACCA
>JAPQRP010000019.1:715217-729845 GCA_037367295.1 Apogon hyalosoma
AGTTTGAACATTTGACAGATCAACAGTACCACAGTGCTTCAGTTTCAGCTTCAGTTTGTCATGTCTTTTATGGATTGTGATTGTCTCTCTCAACTCGCCATATATTTTTTATTGGTAAGTTTTTATTTTTCATCAATTACTAGAAATTTCAGGCGACCCCATTTGAATTCCAGGCGACCCCACGTGGGGCCCCGACCCCAAGG
The DNA here is from genome assembly GCA_037367295.1 of Apogon hyalosoma. NCBI lineage: Eukaryota > Metazoa > Chordata > Actinopteri > Kurtiformes > Apogonidae > Apogon > Apogon hyalosoma. Next base: position 715,421 of record JAPQRP010000019.1, read on the forward strand.
TTGAAAAACACTGCTTTAGACAGTGCTATGACTGTTCTGTAAATGCAGTTTGTAAATAAATTCCTTTAATTTAACAAGAGGAACACATCTCAGTATGTTGATACGCACAGTTAACATGTAAAAACGTCATTTTTTTTTTTCACATTCACTTCACCCTGAACTAAATGTAACAAAACAAAACAAAAAAACAAAAAAATAAAAAAACAGCAACAAACTTCTCACCACAGAATTCAGTTTTGTGGTTATTATTCAGTTCTATCCTTAACCATGAGATACTTTTGTAATCATTTTAAATCAAGTTGTATTATTTTCTTGTGTGATGTGTATGTGTACCTTATTGTCCACGGGTTTCTTTACCACAAGAGGGCAGTCCAGGCCTTGCAGACCACCGGACCAGTCCAGCAGAGACAGTCATGGTCCATCCACCAGGGGTCAGACTGGAACCAGACTGAGTCCTGCAGAAAAGTTGGAACATAATAAGCCTTATATTTGTGTTCACAGTTGACTGAAGGTTGTAGGATGTTGGGCTGATCTGAGGATATAGAAGGGGAAGTCTGAAATGTTTTGATGTTGACTGCATGAGCCCTTTGCAGCTTTGATAACAGCAGAAGTGTGTGTATGTAGAGGATACGGAGGCTTTTTTTATTTTTCTCATCTGGACATGTTGGGACACACAAACTGCTGATGAACATGTCACAGCTCACAGTAATAAGAAAAGGGGGGATGGGGTGGGAGGGGGTTGTAAAACAGAAACTTTCACTGAAGCTTTTCTCCTCCTGCACAAATCTTCCCCTCCCCTCCCTTCCTTCCTCCGTCCTCACCTCCTCTCCACCTTCTCCCCTTACCCCTCTTCCTCCCCTTCGGCCTGTGGAGTATTTTGGAAGAACTAAAGTCATCTGCTATCCATCTGGCCGCTGTGCCGGGGCGGTAATACCCCCTCATATTCCTCAGCTTCCCAAGCACCCGTGGACAATCCATTCTCTCCCCCCCTTCTGTGCCTTTACCCTCCCACTCATCTCACCAACACCAGCCCCATCCCGCCCCCCCACCAGCCCTGATCCCCATCCCAGGGCCGAGAGGTTGGATCCGGTGTCAGTGCCCCAGAAAGACCCCTCTCTCTGGAACATTTGGGGGGGGGGATCAGCAGTGCTGTTGTTCAGGGGGCTCAGTTTCAATGTTTGGGATTCTTACAGTAGTGCTCACATATCCATTGCTTCCCAGGTGCTGGCTCATAGCATATGCAATGTGTACGTTCTGCCAGATAGCAGCAGAAAGCACGGAAATGCATTTGTTTTTTTCAGAAATCAGACAGTTTCTCATGACGTAAAACAAATTACACATCATTCTGAGGGTAGTAGGATTTATTAGAACCTGTAGTTACAGTTTTGTTATTACGTTTTGCTTTATTTTGTCATTATTTATTTAGTACCGCAGAAGAGTACCGCTGTAGATTATTTTAGGCAACGTCCAGACAACAACGCTCGTGGTATTTTTCTTTTTCTTTTTTAACTTTATTTGTTGAACTTTCCAACATTTATAGAACTTTTCAATATTTAACATATAAAACATTTATAATTTCAAGTAACGTGTTCATAATACAAAGACATGATAAACAGACAGAACCCACAGAGCAAGAAAAAAGAAAAAAGGCAATGCAAACAAAACATAACGAGACAGTCCAGAGAGTGCATTCTGGTACATTTAAGGAAAGAAAATAAAGAAATAAATAAATAAAACGGGTCAATAACAATATAAACAACTACAATGCATTTATAGTTCCAGGCCAGGTAACATATTCACGTAGAGTAAAACATGCTTTGTTAAATTTGTTGACAGTCATTTAGGGTCATGGTATTTTTCTTTTATAGATTCTAAAGGTTTTGTGTCCATACACGACTCGTTTCAAGAAATATCTACGTCCAGTTGGAAAACTGGGTTAAGATGGTGAAATACGTATGCCACGCCTATATGTGGCGCTGTACACAAACACAGACAGAGCCGCAGGATTCACTAAAATCACAGAACAATGCAGTGAGCATGCACATGGGGGCCTTCTTCTTCAGCGCGCCAATTGTTGTTGTTCTTACCGGTTGTTATGCCTTGGGTTTTCTTCTTTTGGTCACATGGTACTATGATGTCATCGTTTCCAAAAAGTGGTGTTTTGCCTATCCATACAGCAACGCGAGGGCAGTGTTGTGAGATTTTTTTTACACTCCAAAAATACAGTTTCAGGGCACTGACAACACTGGTGTCATGTGGACAAAAGGCCGAAATGATATTAAACTTTTGAGGTTTGACATAATAATAATAATAATAATAATAATAATAATAAATTGCATGTATAAAGCACTTTTCATTGGGTGGAATCTCAAAGTGCTACAGAGTGAAGGCAGTCCAATAAAAAAAATAAAATACCATATCAAGAATAAAAGACTAAGCAAATAAAACAAAGCATCTTGGTGGGCCATAAAAAGCCTGTCTGAACAGAAATGTCTTAAGTCCCTTTTTGAAAGAGTCCAGTGACGGTGGATCTCTGAGGTGGTCAGGGAGGGAGTTCCAGATACAGGGGGTGGGGGTTAGGAGGAGGAGGAGGGCATAATGTTGTTGTTGGTGTGTGCACGGGACAGTAGAAAAGCTTCTATTATGGCATTAACTGACTTTACAAATAATCAAAATAATTATACATCGCCTCCATCAGTGAGCATTTTGCATTTTATTGAAAATAACCAGGGGCCTTCTGCTATTTCTTCTTCCTCCTGCAGGAACTGAAATCAGGGAAAATGGCAGAATTTGAGAATACAAACCGTCCCTCTGCAGCTTTCTCCTCTCAGTCCAAAAACTTAAAATACTACTTGGAACGAGAAGAGAACAAAATGTCACTGAAGCTACCATCTCAAGTCATATGTGTTCAGACAGGCTTTTTATGGCCCACCACGATGCTTTGTTTTAATTGCTTGGTCTTGTATTCCTGATACAGTATTTTTTTGTTATTGGACTGTCTTCTCTGTAGCACTTTGAGATTATTATTATTATATTAATATTATCTTACTGAGTCTTAACCCCAATGACCAAAGCATCTACTGATGTATAATGTTTAATAATTTCTGAACTATTAATTTTATCAATACATGGAAATAATTCCAGTAACATACAGTTTCTCTGCTTTTCATGGTCATCGCATATGACCCATTTGGACGTTCAGAGGCTCCGTAGTGAATGTGAAAACACTGATTCACCAGTAAAACCCATGTAGTTTGATAAATGACAGTAGCTGTATGCACTTCAGTCACTTTTTCTTCCAGTTTCTCTGCTATTATTACAAGTAAACAAAAAAAAAAAGACCCTGCCCACTAGATTTTTCCGACCAATTTTGTTACCAACTCACAGAATTGATACCAAATTAGGATGAAACGGTAACTGAGCTATATGAATTGAATTTAATTGCACCACACAGTCTGTACATAATCGCTTTAGCTGGATGATTCTAACAGCTCACAGATGTGTTTTAGCTAACATGAGCTAATTTGTTGTCTGGTGTGAACTAGCATTAAATTTTTATTTATTTATTTTTTATTTATTTATTTTTTTCGTGAAGTTGACTGGATATAGCATTATATCTGTACAGTTTCACTCCTGTTCAGATCCAGTTAAGTCACAGTATGTATAAAACTTTGAAGAATGATGAGCTTCATTTTCAGATTGCATTTGTAACCCAACATCATCTTCTGAACCTGCTTCATCCTCACTAGGGTCGCAGGGGGTGCTGGAGCCTATCCCGACTACCCATGGGCGAAGGCGGAGTTCACCCTGGCCTGGATGAGTCGCCGGTTCATCGCAGGACTGACATATACGAACAACCAATCACTCTCACTTTCACACCTATGAGCAATTTTAGGTTGACCAATGAACCTATCAGTGCATGTCTTTGCGTGGGTTCTCTCCAGCTTCCTCCCGCCATCCAAACACGGGGAAAGCATGCTAACTCCATACAGAAAGGCCCCTGGTCGGGTGCTAGGTTATTATTTTAACCCAAAGTTAATTAAAACTCACCCAAACCATGACCCAGCAGCCCTGAACCCAGCAGTCACATGTTTCAGTAGGTAGCAAAGCGAGTAAAAAACAGGTAAACTTTGTCTAAGAGGTGTATTTGAGGTATATTTATAGATAAGAGGTGAAGTTTGGTGACTGTCAAGGTCATAGTTCATAGTAATTCACATTATTTTTATACTCGTGGGATCCTTGAGAGACAAGTAGGACTATAGCTGAGGTTATATAAAATGTCAAGCAAATGTAAAGCAACTTTTGAGAACTCACTTCAATGAAAATCAACTTGTTCGAAGTAAATAATCCAGAATGTGTTTTGTTGCCAGCGGGGGGCACTGTAGGCTACGTTGCACATGCCTTTGAAAAACAGAGTAGAAGGAGTAAAGCGTTTTGTTGTTGGGCTCCATCCGAAATGGCCAAAATGGGACTAATTTGGACTCAGCTTTAGTTCACATTACCTAATGTATCAAAAAAAAAGTCCACGCTTTTATGAGAATATCTATGAGTTAAATCTTCAACACAGACTTTATTCCAAAAAGGTATTTTCATTTTCTGTTGACACTTTAACTCTTTGGTATAAAATGGCCAAAAACACCTTAAAATGAGTGAACGTCTTTTACGAAGTGTTTATTTTCGTACTTTTCTGTTCCCATAAACATTTTCCAGTACTTATCGACCAATCCCGTCAAGTTTTTCCATTAATTTGTTGCCTTTCTCTAGCTGCCAATGCATGAACAAACCTTAGTCACAGCCTCTTTTTTTCTTCTTCTACTTCCTTTTTTTGTAGGTGTTTGAAATCTGTCATAAACGCAGCGAGTACATTTCAGAAAACCATTGTGGCAAAGGCTCCTGCATGGCATCAGTCTGTTACTTCTTAAAAATAGCCCAAAGATTCAAGTTGTTCCAGATCCAGATACAGCGATGTGGAGGAAGCTGAGCAAGTGCTCCACCTCTACAGATCAACCAGGTTCTCTGCTGAATATTGTCGCCTACATACAGCACACAGGAGGGACTGAAATAACCCATTGTGCCCTCTCTGAGTGGTACTAGATTTCTGCAACGTGCCAGAGAAAAAGGACGGGGGCCACTTGTCAGAACTGGGTTTTTCAGCTCCTAAGTGATGAGGAACCGCTCTGCAGCTTTGCTAATGTACAGTAAATGTGATGGGTGGGTTGAATTGTTGAGTTATGCAAGGCTTTCAGCCCTCTGTATTAGTGGAATACTTTGGCATGTTGCGTAACAGATTTGTCCTCCTCGCTTTTTCAATGTGGGCCCGGCGATACTTCCACTGTCCCTGGTCCATTTCCATCCATGCCCTTTAACTTCGCATAGTGATTAATTCACCTCTTCAATGAATGTGAGTGCTATTTTTTTAGGGGGGTTACTGTAGTATCAGCCATTTTGCAGCGATGCAAATTTTTCTCTTTTCTAAAAGTGATTGTCATCTCACTGTATTTGCTGTTCTACGACTCCAGAAGAAAAGCCAAACCAACTAAATCAAACCATAATGTTCTTGCCTCACGGACAAGTCTTTGTGTTGACATTACCTGTGTGTTTGTGTGTCGCTAACATGATGTAGTTGTGTGTTCAGTCTGTTTATCAAGGCCTTGTGGCTGTTCAATGAACCATTTATCCTCTACTGTGCTCTAAATTCCTTTATACACTTAACATGTGATGGAACTTTGTTCATCTCAAAGGAAATCCTTGTGCCATATGTTACTTGCTGTGACTTTAACATAAGAATGTAATAAATAAGAGGTGAAATACAGAAAAATTACAAATAATTCAAGTCAGTGCCTGTTGTTGAAGAGACATGCAGCTGCTGTCACACAAATGAAAAATAATCAAAAATAATGAAAGATAAGGGAACATATGTGTGATACTGATAATTATCTCCTTAAAACTTGACGTGTCACCCCTGACACACCCTGCGCACATGCAGTTTGGATGGCTGGAACTCTTTCACCGTTTGTGCAACTGGAAAAATTCCAACAGTTTCTGAAACTGGAGATATTGCACTTGATAGGCTTCATTGGGTCATTATGGTAATTTCACTCACGCCTGTACTCTAGAAGCTGGAGAAGAAGCTATTATAGTAGAATTATAACATGCACTAAATTGTAAATGATTGCTAGGTTTTGAAAGATCTGGAAAAAAAAAAAAGTGCACTGGAAAAATGGGCAAACTGACTCACTGACAGTGTATTTTCTAACCTTTTTATAGTCAAAATAATAAAAAAAAAAAACTCCAGGCGGACCCTTTTAGGCTTGGGTTTTAAAGGGTTAATAGTAATCTATAGCAAGAAACATAGAATTACATGCTGTTGTACATGATGTTAAATGAAACTTAAGTAATAAATGATAGTGTCAAGATTTGGTGCAGGCTTTAACATTAGGAAACAGTAAATTTGTAATAAATAGCGGTACAAACACGTCAAATTATAAATAATACATATAAAGTACATCTCAAATGTCTCTTTTATAATGGAACGGTGTCTCTGGACATAATGTAAAGTGGAAAAAGGTAAGGTAAGGTAACCCTCACACAATACTTATAATTAAAGGTGATGTGTAGTATGAAAATATAGAATTACACATGCCATTGTACATGTAAAAGCTAACTGAAGTAATGAAAGATAGTGTGAGATCTGATGCATGCTCGTGGACACTTGAACATAAGAAAGTAGTAAATACGTAATAAATAGGAGGTATAAATACCACAAAATTATAAATAATACATGTGAAGTACCTCTAAAATGTGCTTGTTATTGACAAGATATGCAAATCTGTTGCAGATGCTGTTATTTCACATAAAAATAACCAAATGTAAGATTAAGCATGACATTGACATGCAGAAAATGTAGAATTACACATGTGAAAATAATATTTTTTTAAAAATTGTGTGAAATTTGATGCAGGCTTGTTGACACTTGAACATAAGAAAACAGTAAATATGAAATAAAGAACTACAGATACATCAGAATTGTACTAATGTAATAATGTATGTGAAGTACGTCTAAAACGAACCCGTTATTGAAGAGGTTCGCAGATCTAACGTACGTGCTGTTTCACATAAATAAAAAATAATCTACAGTAATAAAAGATAAGATTGCATAAATGATATTGATAATTAAAAGTAATCTGTAGTATGAAGATGTGGGAGTACACGTAACTCAAGTAATAAAATATAACGTGAGATTTGAAACGTGTAAGACTTTAAAATGAGAAAAGAATAAATATGTAATAAATAAGAGGTACAAACACGTGAAAATTAGAAATAATACGTGTGAAGTATTTTTGCATGTGCTGTTATTTCACATAAGTAAAAATAATTAATGTAATAAAAAGGTAAGATTACATATGCATGGTACTGGTAACTAAGTGAAAACATCAAATTACACACGCTATTATACTTGTAAAAGTAAACTGAAGTAAGAAAAGTGTGGGATTTAATGCATGTTATTATAAATTATGCTGTTATATATTCATATGTATTATTCAGTACAAGCTAGCACATATATTCCGAAATCTTTAAAAAGAATTTAACAAACCAAAATGGGAAATGTGAGTTTTTCACCTCTGACCATAACTTGAGAGATGATTTTTCTCTTTAAAGGTGACATTCTGCCAAATAATTTAAAGCCCTGTCAGCACTTTTCATGGAGAATTTTACTCCGTGAGAAAGTCGTCTGAGAATATGATAAATTAATGGAACAGGTAGATATGGACAAAAGTACTGGGACACGTTGAATTCAGGTTATTCTTTTCTAACAATTATGTCATAATATAGTTTTGTATTGTGATAAATATCAGTGCATTAGTTCGTTTGGTTTAAATTGTTATCTTTGCTTCCAAAATGCCTCAGAGATGGTTTTTATTTAATTTCTGTCATCAATGATTTAGCTTTTTTTTTTTTTTTTATGTGACTGTGATTCTAAACATTCCACCTCTAAATTTATAAAATATTTTTGGAATTCTGACTGTCAATAATAATTTCCTACCACAACTAACATCTACTTTCTTCACATCGCACTTAGGAAGAACAATCTGCCATTAAACTTTAGGAAATATTGATGTTTTTATCTCAAATCACCACGAACAGGACATCTTACAGCTGTAGACGTGATGCGTCCCAATATTTTTGCCCATATAGTTTATAAACATCAATGTTTCCTTGAAGTTTAATTGGAGATTTGTCTTCCTAAGTGAGATAGTTAGTTGTGGTAAAAGATTATTATTTACAGTCAGAGAACAAAAACTATTTTAGAAATGTAAAGGTAGAATGTTTAAAATCATAATATATAAATCAATCAATAAATAAATAAATAATAATTGAATAATATTAATGCTAATAATAATAATAAATATCTTTGCATTGCATTGGTTAGTTGTTTTTTTTTTTGTTTTTTTTAAATCCATGACTATGATTTTAAATGCTTAAATGTTTTTCATGCTCTGACTGTAAATAATAATCTTCTACTACAACTAGCATCTACTTCCTTCAGATCTCACTTGGGTAGAAAAATCTCCCATGAATCTTCAAGAAAATATCGAACTTTACGAACTACATGGACAAAAATATTGGGACGCATCAAGTCTACAGCTGTAAGATGTCCTGTTCGTGATGATTTGAGATACAAACATCAATATTTCCTTAAAGTTTAATGGGAGATGTGAAGAAAGTAGATGGTTAGTAATAATAACATTTTCGTTATTATTTATTATTTATAGTCAGGGCACAAAAAATAATTGAGAAATTTAGAGGTAGAATGTTTAAAATCTTAGTTATAGATAAAAAAAAAAAAAAAAAAAGCAAAATCAATGTTGAGAGAAATGAAGTAAAAACCATCTCTGAGGCATTTTGGAAGCAACGATAATTTAAACCAAACTAACCAATGCAATGCAAAGATATTTAACCCAATATTAAACTATATTATGACATTCGTTATCGTTTTGCATCCAGACCAGTTAGAAAAAAAAAAAAACACCTGAATTCAACGTGTCCCAGTACTTTTGTCCGCGTAGTGTAGCTGCTGGAAAACGGTGCATTCCAGCTGTTTTACAATTCACTTTTAATAATGTAATAATAGTCAAATTCATGTCTGGTGCGTTCATATCCCAGTTCAACGCTATACCCCCTGAATGTAAACCAATATGAAGTGACGGTTTACGGTGAAGGGGGGGGGAGGTGAATAAAACAACCTTTTAAGAGTTGTATCTTTTGCGGCGAAGCCTGCGCGTTAACCTCCCTGCAGCCTGAAGCCCGTGTCTGTTAGTGCCTCATCAGTATTGCTCCGCCTAACACCGAGTATTACAAGGCCTCGGGGGAGTCAGCGTGGATCAGATGATGCTGCTGCGGTGGAGACGAGCAAAGCATCACCAGCACCGTTAAATCCTCCTCTGTGCGCTCTTTGTTTGCGTTGGCGTCCTTACATTTATATACCTGCCGTATATATCTCCCTTATATGGTCATGTGTTACTTAAATATAGCTCCTCTGTGGTGCATCGATATCAAATAACAGTTCTAATGGGGAAGAAGTGAATGGGATGAGGCTTGTAAAACATATGGCTTTTTATTTAATTGGAATGATATCGTAACATTAAATCAAATTAAACATGAACACCTATCGACATGTGTGTGGGTTTTTTTCTTTTTGCTCTTTTTTTTTTTTTTTTTTTCTTTTATACAAACAAATACATGGGCTTCATATTTTTCCCATCGCATTTACATAGAGAATGAAAAAAAAAAAAATTACAAAACACAGAGCAAAACCACACCAGAAAACCATAATCGGACATGTACAAGACAACATTCTTGTTCATTCATTTAAAAAAAACAAAAGAAAAAAGGAGAAGGAAATGAACAAAAGTAAATTAAAACATGTAGCTAATGTTAGTGGTGAAGTCAACCTATTTTATACAGTATATTTTTTGGTTTCTTTCAGATAACAAATCACTCTATTCACAAAATGTACAGCTAATAAACTGGATTTTTTTTTTTTTTTTTTTTTTGGTGTGCTCTTGTGTGGGGCTTTTAGTATTATTAGTATTATTATCATCGTTATAAATTGCATTTTTTGTCTTTGTTTCTCAGTGTTTGACTCATTCACAGTACATGTCACACAGCATCGTATCTCCTCGTCCAATCAGTCAGTCAGGATACTGCAAGCGACCACACAAACCATACAAGAACAGCATCTTTATCAAGTCTAGATGTCTTTACACCATCAGCTTTTCAAACCAGATCAATCAAGTGTTTATTATTTTTAGTTTTTGCTTTTATTTACAACAGAGCCCGTGCCTGAAATACTGCTGTTAACCACAAATTCGACAAAGAGGCAAAGTTGGCGGGCCCTTTTTAATACTGCATCCCCCCTCGCACGAGAGAAAAAACACTGGAAGGGTTTTATTTATTTTTTTCTACTATACACACCTGCGGAATCAAAAATCTTTGGTCAACATTAGCGGTATGCAACAACCAGAACGATAAAAGACAGCTCATAGAACACCATACAATAAATTATTGTTCAAGTCCACAAATACTATAGCTTCTCGGCGAGAGATTCATAATGAAATGACACAGTTGAAATGACACGTGTAAAGGTTACTTCACTACGTTATTACGCACACAGCTTCACGGGGTAAAGGGGGAGGGGGAGGGGCAGGAGATGAGATGTCTGACAACGAAAAAACACCGATAAAGCAATCACTCGCGTCGTAACAGTTTCTTGACTCAACTTACACTTTTTGACAAAACACGGAGGATTCAGTCCATATGAGCGAAAGTTTGTTACTGGGCAACAAGGCAGACCAATAGGAGGGAAGGATTGTCAGTTTTGCTGGATTGTTCAAGTTGTAAACAGGCAGATAAATAATATATTCAACACTAGGATGGCGAGTTTTGATATGCAATCAGTTACAGTTATGACATTAAGATGTAAGGGCTGGGTGACGAAAATGAAAGATGACAATAGTTCTTATGGTCAGTGTCTCTTTTGGTAATTGGGTTTATTTATTTATTTATTTACTTAATTTTACCTTTATTTATCCAGGAAGTACCACTGAGATTAGAAATTTCTTTTGCAAGGGAGAACTGGTTTTGTTTCTTTTCAGAAACAAGACAAAAACTAGTGGTTAACTGGGTGGTGGTTTCGTTTTAAAACAGAAGAATTAAAATTGAATTTCAAGGCGTTTTTCTTTTTCATTGTCAAAACAGATAAACCAAATTTAAAAAGCGGATCGATTTTTGTTTCCTTTACCTAGTAACAAAAACAAAGTTACTACCGAAATACGACAGAAATGGAAAAACTAACAAAAAAACGCCCGTTTTTTTTTTTTCATTTTCTGAGACCGGATGTTGTCATTTTCGAGGAAAGAGGGCTAATGCCTAGGTCACAAAGATTCTTACGAAGGATGGGTTTGTACGATTCCTCCAATTCGTATGAAATCTGGAATTCGTAGACATTCATGGAGGGAGCAGGTCTACTATGTCCAGATTTCGTACGAACCCATCGTTTATAAGAATCGTTGTGACTTGGGTATGAGAGCTCTTTCCTTCCATTTTTGAAATTTGATTTATCTGTTTTGACACTGAAATAGAAAAACGCCTTAAAATTCAATTTTAATTCTTCAATTTTAAAGCAAAAATCAATTAACCACTAGTTTTTCTTGTTTCTGAAAACAAAGTCCAATTACCAAAAGATACAATAACTGTCTCCGATGTCCAGAGTTCGTATAAACCCATCGTTCGTAAGAATCGTTGTGACCTAGGCATTAGCGCTCTTTCCTTGAAAATGACAACATCCGGTCTCAGAAAATGAAAAAACAGCTGTTTTTGGCCTGTTTTTCCATTTCTGTCAGGTAGTAACTTTCTTTTTGGTTATTAGAGAAAACAAAAACCAATCCCTTTTCTGAACTTTGGTTTATCTGTTTTGACACTGAAAAATAAAAACACCTCGAAATTTAATTTTAATTCTTGTATTTTTTAAGTGAAAATCAATTAACCACTAGTTTTTGTTTTGTTTCTGAAAAGAAAATCCAATTACCAAAAGATACACTGACCTATTATGATATAACTGTTTGACTTTAGGTTTTATTTTGTTTGTCTCTGGAAAGCCTCATGTTCTCCCTGTTGTGTCATTAACTGTTTGTCGTCATAAAAAAAGAACAGGTTAAAACTATACGCTCAACTTTCATTCAGGAAGAAAAATCTGCCTTTAACCCTCAAAGACCTGTAACTATTTTATTACTATTTATTATAATATTATCCTCTGTAGATTACATTAAAAATCAGGAATGTTCCCATGTTTAATTTACCGACAATGTAGATCAAACTTCTACGTCGTAAATTCAAAAGTTATTAGATCAAAACAGAGAAGATTTTTGATTCTTTTACAGCAAAATACATCATCGACTGAACATCAAAACTAGCATCTACATCCACAGTCATTGATCCAACTCCATGGGTTTTACTGGTCAATCAATATTGCAGAAGATCACGGTGTTTCCATGGCAACTGCGGAGCCTCTGAACATCCAAATGGGTCATATCTGATGACCATGAAAAGATGACAAACTGTATTTTATATCAATTATTGCCATGTATTGATTGGATTAACGGCTCAAAAGTTGCTTAACATTTTCGATCAGCAGACGCTTTTAGTCGTCTGTGGTTGTTTAAGGGTTAAACTCAAAGGAGATTATTACTTATGATCAGTACATTTCGATATTAAAGTGTTACCCAGCCCTACATCTGAATGTTAAGTAGATAGATCCACATGCTTTGCTGTGGCCAGAATTTATCAAAAACAACATATGTTTAAGGCTAAACATTTTGATTTGAAGTATTTTTCACTGGCAGCTGTAATGTATTTGAATTACATTATTGTTATTCCTGAACACTGACCACAGTGTGATCAGATTTTGCTTCAGAGAGCAGAGGCAGCACTATCCACAACAATTTAACTCCGAAATAATGTCAGCATGGGCTAAGTTATGGGATTTAAAAGTGCTTATTGGTGAGCCTTTTTTTCTTTTCTTTTCTTTTCGGTGCCCAGAAATATAAAAACGTACAACAACAACAACAAAAGAGACAATCGAAACAAAGAAAATCAGTCATGTTGGCATAAAAGCTCAATGAGTCTCTACTCTTGGTCCATGGCGGCCCCTGAGCTGACTGCTAGGTTCCTGTGGAGGTTGGGGTTCTGGCTGTGCCTGTTTCTGCTTCGTACAGAGGAGAAGGATGTATCGCAGCCCGGGACTTTACATTTGTGAAGCAAGCGCAGATGAACAGTCTTGTAATGGGCCCTGAACGTGCCCTTGTTGCTGTAGACCTTTTGGCAAACGTGGCAGGTTATTGGAGATCCACCCCCACCTCCCTGAAGCCCTCCCTGAAGCCCTCCCCCAACACATCCGAGGGTCCTCTCCCCCTCCAGTGCCAGCTCCTGGCCCCCGGGCTTCCCCACGCTGATCCCGTCACAGCTTTCATCGCTGTCCTCCATTGGGAGCGCCTCCTCATCCTCTTCAATCCCTTCCTCGCTACCGGCCCCATCTGAGTCCCAGGAAGACCGAGCGTTGCTGCCGCGAGGTGGAGCGTACGAGGAGGTGCTCAGGTCCAAGACCGCCCCGTCCTCCCCACCTCCGACACCTCCCCCCCCTCCTCCTACTCCACCTCCCAGTCCCTCCAGCTCTCCCATAGGAGACACCTCAGTACTGTCTGGCGTGGTAGACATTTTGCTCATGGGGAAGACCAGGCCCATGCGGTTGTGTCCTCGGAAAATGACCGAGGTCTGGCTGGTCGGGTCTCTCTGGTCCCGGTGGAGCAGGTCTCTGTCGAGCTGGTCCTGGCAGTAGTCTGACAGGCCCAGAGAGTCTCTGTCTCTGCATTTGGACGAGGGCGAGTACAGGGCGCTGGTGGGGCTGAAGGTGTCTTTGGTCAGCAGCTTGTGGTGCAGGTTCAAATTAGCGCTGTGTCTGGAGAGAACACATGAACGTCAGTGAAAAAGCAGCTATACAGTCAAATCCCAAAGACTTCAAAAGCAGACATTAAATATACAGATATATTTTGCACCATTTTTGTCTGCCTGCAGCCATGTCAGTGCTAAACTAGCAAAACGTTAGGTGACGACAATTCAAGAACCTTTTCTTTTCATTTACAGCAGAAGATTTTTGTTTTGTCTACGAAGGAGTTTCAGGTTTTATAGTACATCCTTTGATTATTTGTTTTTATATACAAACAAACGTCGTTCTATTTGTTATATGTCACTGATCGCTTCTGCTGTCATGGAAAAAAACATTAGACCATTACAAGTCATCAAAAACAATAGTTATGCAATCCAGTCCTAACTCCTGTGTGGATCATGTGACTAAAACAGACAGAAAAGA
>JAPQRP010000019.1:802460-815167 GCA_037367295.1 Apogon hyalosoma
AGTGCTTTGATTCATTCCATGTTTTCTGTTCTGTCTGTTTTAGTCACATGATACACACAGGAGTTAGGACTGGATTGGATAAATATTGTTTTTGATGACTTTGGATGGTCAAATAGTTTTCTTACACAACTGTAATTCCATATGTGTTCCTTCATGATGTTGATATCATTGGTATTGATCTTCAATGTAAAAAGAAAAATAAAGAAAAATCATTGAATGAGAAGGTGCGTTTGACCTTTTACTGCTTGTTTTGTACGTTAACAACACAAACTGAAAAGTAGGACGCGGCTTCGGGGTGTTTTGTAGGAACGACATCAGGAGATTAGCCTTTTGTATGGTTTCATTCAGTAGCCAGTCTGGAAGGTAATTCGTAGCATCCAGGTTTATGTGAAGATCTGCTAGACAGCTCCAGGCCTGCTGATCTGACCTGACCTCTGACCTCTCCGACTTCGACGCTCTGATACAGGCAGCTTCTTTCATAGGCGCCGCATTCAAGTCGGTTTGTAACACTCCTCGCTTGAACATCAGCTGGTGTGTAGGCAGCAATTTGTCTACATACGATGAGTGTGGATATGAGTCAGTGGAGCTGTGGCTACAAACTTCATCCCTGCTCGACCTGTGACCTTCCACCCAGCTCTTCACATGCACACAATGATAAACACACTCGTATTCCAGGGAATAATAATATCAGCAGAACAGCGCTTGAGAAAACTCACGGTAAGTCATGGGTACTGTGACTCACGCAGATCCTTTTACAGCCCAGTGCAGGCTCCGCACAGACGACTGATGAGGCTCAGGGAGGTTGAAAACGAACAAATAACTATTCTCATTTTCCGTGTGTCAAGGTGGGGTTTTCAATGTTAATCAATCTGATACGGCAATGTAAAAAATGAGTGTCACATTTGAGCAGCTGCTAACGTTCCATTTTATAACCCACGGCCGTTTAATAAGCTGTGATGTTATTTCCTGTTTCCCAGTCTACTTATGTTAGTCATTCAAGCTGCAGCATGTCTATGTCCTTTATGTTTATGTCCCTCTCTTGAGTTGCTTCCTATGAAAATGCGTCGTTAGTTGTTCCTACTGATCAATACACTCATGAATAATAACGTCTAGTGACACACATGGCAGTAGTATTTAATAACAAACTAGTAAATAGATCGACATGGGCAATAACAAAGGTGAAACAGCATTTATGTGTTCTATTATAACATGAAACAATTTTTAAAAATGACCCCAAATGTATTTTTACACCAAAGGGGAGGCAAGGGGTATTGTTTTTGATTCGGTTTGTTTGTTAACACTCTAGCAGCAAAACTATTGGTTGAATTCATGCCAAATTTGGTTTATAGACTGCCAGTGACCCAGAAAAGATCTCATTACATTTTGGGAATAGTAGGTCAAAGTTCACTTTTTTTTTTTTTAATTAATTTTTATATTTTTTTCCACTTTTACTTATAAAGGGGCACAATTTGTAAAGTCTGTAGCAGCAAAACTATTGGTTGAATTCATACCAAACTTGGGTTTATAGATTACCAGTGATGCAAAATAGATGTGATCACATTTTAAGAAAAGTAGGTCAAAGTTCACATTTTTAATTAATTTTTAAAAATCTTTATTTTTCTCCCAATTACTTATAATGGGTGAAACTTCACATCTATAAAAACATCAATTTTGTTTCAATTTACTTCAGACTTGGCACATATATAGAGGCAGTTGACATGATGACATCAGCATAGACATGATGACATCAGCTGGATTGATGCCAAAATAAGCTACAATATGTGTGAGGGGCGGGGTTTGTTGTGCCTGGAACCACTTGTTTTTTTAATCAAATCAAAAACATTTTACACTGAGCAAAAATACAAATGCAACATATACAGTATTTGTGTAACACGAGACACGTGGCCCAAAATAAGTTCATGATGTCTTACAATTGTAAAACATGGTTAATTCGCTTGATTTGTAAACAAACTTTGTTTCCGTCTCTGCCAGTGAGCACTAGCTCAGTGAACCAGTGACTCCACCCACAACACAAATACTGCTCAGACAGCGTTAACAGTGTTCACACACTCCTTATACTGGGGACAATAAAAGGACGCCTCAGAATGTCACATGTCCTCAGATGTCACCAAGACACAGATGTCACAAATCATGCAGGAACGGTTCCGTATAACATCCCATAGTTCCGTGTAGCCCTTAAAGAGGAGTGGAGTAACATTCCACGGGCCACAATTGACAATATTTTCAACTCGATGAGTAGACCATGTGTCGCTCTACGGGAAGCCAATGGTGGACACACACAAGATACAGAGTTGTGATTCCTTTCAGCCGGCCCCCACCGTGTCCACATGAATGTCCCTGAATGCCAGACGCCACTATCCTGTTCTGACGGACAGTAATCTGCACCGCACTGATCAACAAAATAAACTGTGTGTGATGTAATATATTGTGCAACACCAATAGGAGATAGAATTTTACA
This sequence comes from Apogon hyalosoma, assembly GCA_037367295.1. Taxonomy (NCBI): domain Eukaryota; kingdom Metazoa; phylum Chordata; class Actinopteri; order Kurtiformes; family Apogonidae; genus Apogon; species Apogon hyalosoma. The sequence goes on from JAPQRP010000019.1 coordinate 804,940, forward strand.
GACGCCTTAAGGTCTCATGTTCTTGCTGGGTTTTTTTTTTTTTGTTTTGTTTTTTCATTTGAGCAATTTAATTATAGGCAAAAAGTGTGTTGCAACACGTGCTATTGAACATGGTCAGTGTGTCTTTTGGTAATCGGATTTTCTTTTCAGAAACAAAAGAAAAACTAGTGATTAACTGATTTTCGTTTTAAAATAGACAAATTGAAATTGAATTTCAAGGCATTTGTCTAGTTTCAGTGTCAAAACAGATAAACCAACTTTAAAAAATGGATTGATTTTCGTTTTCTCTAATAACATAAAAGAAAGTTACTATCTGACAGTAATGGAAAAACAGACCAAAAACAGCTGTTTTTTGTTTTTTTTTCTTCCATTTTCTGAGACCGAATGTTGTCATTTTCAGTGAGAGAGCGCTAATGCCTAGGTCACAGAGATTCTTACCAACGACAGGTTTATCATCTTCCAGTTCGTATGAAATCAGGAGTTCACAGACATTTGTGGGGGAAGCATGTGTACGATGTCCAAATTTCATATGAACCAGAAGATTCGTACAAAACTCGTTCGTAAGAATCATTGTGACCTTGGCATTAGTGCTCTTTCCTTAAAAATGACAACATCTGGTCTCAGGAAATGAAAAACGGCCATCTTTGGTCCATTTTTCCATTCCTGTCAGGTAGTAACTTTCTTTTTTATTTTTTGAAAGAAAATGAAAATCAATCATTTTTTAAAAATTTGGTTTATCTGTTTTGACACTGAAAAATAAAAACACCTTGAAATTCAATTTTAATTCTTCTATTTTAAAATGAAAATCAATTAATCACTAGTTTTTCTTTTGTTTCTGAAAAGAAAATCCAATTACCAAAAGATACACGGACCGAACATGTACCAAGTAAAATATTACTGAAAAACTGATTAGTAATGCCTTACACTACTGCGTTACAGCAAAAAGTACTCAGTTTCTGTAATGCATTACTTTTGTAACATGTTACTCCCAACACTGGAGTTAACACATTGATGTAAAATAAAGCACAAAACAGTCTAGTTTTGAAGTTTGTGTCAAACTCTTTTTCTACATTAAACATCTGAAGTGATCACAGACTTGCGGCGTTCAGTCAGTCTGTAGCTTGTGCTGCTTTTGAGTGTGATCTCCAGACGAGATCTACAAAACCCATGGAAATAAGTTGTATTGGGGAGATTATGCATCATAGTCAGTGACTCCAGCTGTTCAGTTGTGGTGAGTTCATAAAACCAGCGCAGACAACTTGAGGAAATGTCTCTCCTGCTTTGTACACGACATTATTTAACAGTGGTTGCATTTGCACTTTACTAAATGTGGCCACGTTTCTGTGCTGTGCATATGGTTGTAGTTACACAGCTGGTGTTGATGTGACTTAAGGAAGTTGTTTATGCTTTAATTTATTGTGTAGCCTCTTAAAGTCTAATGTAACTTTAGTTTTCTTTAGTATTCCCTCTTGCATGTTCTGTTTGCTTTTTCTTTTTTTTCCCGTACAACAATAGCCTTGCATTAATATCTGTAATTAGTATTAACTATAGTTTTCATATTGGACATGAAACAAAGAACCAAAAGGTCAGGTATCAGATGTTTGAGCCACACCAAAGGTTTCACTTCTGTAAATACGATGCAGATTTAACAGCAAAGTGAAAAAGTCTGGACAAAATGAGGTTGGTGTAGTCTACATAGCAGCGTTTGTGCACATAAGTAGATAAGACATACATGTAGGCAGTATGGGGGCTGTATTTTAAACAGAATATATGATCATATCAATTATACATTAAATAAAATCTACGTGAGGTGAAGCACGGGCCTCAGTGTTGAAGCTGATTGTCCGGTCATTCCTCAAGCTTCAACACCGACACAGGGAAGGTCAAAAAAGAGCACAGTTGTCATATTAACCATGTCAAAGCATATCTGTTGTCCTAGAGCAGGTCAAACATACGGCCCGTGGGCCAAAACCAGCCCTCCAAAGGGTCCAATCGGGCCCACACAGAATGTATTAACAGTCAAAGGTGTCAAAATCATTTTAGTTCAGGTTCTACATACAGAACAATATGATCTATAGTGGGTCAGACCAGTAAAATACTATCATAATAACCTTTAAATAATGGTAACTACAAATGTTTCTCTTTGTTTTAGTGTAAAAAAAAAAAAAAAAAAAAAGTAAAATTACATGAAAATGTTTACATTTACAAACGGTCCTTTAACAAAAAATGGGATAATGTGAACAAATATGAACATGAAATGTTTTGAGAAGTGCATTTTGCCCAGTAGTCTGCCTGTTACTAAAGGTTTTGTGTATTTGTAGATCCACTGTGTAAATGATAAACTGCAGGTGTTTTCACACCTGGAAAGCCCTTTGGTTCGTTTATATGATTCAGATCAAATGCAGACTTTATTTTTTCCGTTTGGGTTGGATTGTGTTCTCATTGCACTTTTTGCTTGTGGACCAAACTCTGTAAGCTGAAGCACACATATGATGAACTGTGCTGGCATTGGACTAAAAAATCAGGGGCGGAGTGAATCGGAGATGGCGGGTGTTGATGAAAATAAACACGGAGGTCCTACGGGCAGTTATTGTTTTCAGAATATGCATTCTACTTTTACAGACACAAATTTACGAAAATATTGTTAATTGTCGAAAACAGCTCATTCAGAGCCAGTTTGGTGATATGGACATCTGACTACCCATGAGGCTCGGCTAATTCCAGCAGCTACAGTGGCTCGTCAAGCACAAAAAGGCACATGGTTCCTTGATTTGTTTCAACTCGAGGCCGGTTATATTCACACCAGAAGTGAATCGGCCCAGAGTCCATTTGGAAGCGCTTGTTTGATTTGAATCAGAGTTCATGTTTGTATTCACACCTGAAAAAAAGGCTGGAAACGAACTCTGGTCCGCTTTAAATGAACCAAATGAAGCAGGTCTGAAAACACCCTGAGACACGTAAAATTCTTAAAATGGCCCTTATTTTTCATCAGAAATTTCAGGTAATTCATGGTTGCTCATGTTATTCACATTTTTTAAAGCACAGTTTGTAGATTTTCACATTTTCAAAAGATAATTTTACTGATTTCACTGGTATTTTACTGGTCTGGCCCATTTCAGATCATATCAACCTGAATGTGGCCCCTGAACTAAAATGACTTTGACAGCCCTGTCCTGCAGTAAATAGGTTTCCCAATAAAAGACAAATAAGAGGGAATGGACACTGGAAGCATGTACTATAAATAGTCAATACAACTCACAAATTAACATTTAGCAAACATTCTGGATCTTCATGTAGCTTCGCAGATGATGATAAAAACAGAATTCATTGATTAAAACAGATGAAAATGCCCACAGAGCCGTTGTCGGGCCTGTGGTTCAGCGGGTCGGTGGTGCCATCAAAGGTCCGTAAGGCAGATCCCGCCCCCATCGCTGGGGTGGATCAACATCGACAAGTGTTGCTGCCCTTCAAAGACGGGGATGGGGGGGGCTTTTGAAGGAGAACTGATCCGTTCATCTCTGTCCCCACTTCTGACAGCCATGTGATCTCAGTGAAAAGTAAATTATCAGACACACACACACACACACACTCGCACACACATACACACTCCAGCAGGCATCTGGTTAGAGAGGCTCGTCACAAAGCAACTCACAAAGGGAATAATTTAATCGATGTGCAGCACCTTTCATATTCTTTCTCTGGGTGTCATCACATCAAAATCGGGTGAGGTGTCGGTGGAGGGACAGAGCAGCTTAAGCCACTTTCACACTAAGGTTAAACTGACGTGACACCGTGCTGTTTGGGTTTACATTTTGCGTACAATTAATCGTTCCATCAGGTGCTCCAGATAACCTTAGGTAAGAAGCAAAGCTGTAGAAATAATCATAAACACACACTGAATTAACATTAAGCACTGAAAATGGGCTGTTACAGGCACGTTGCCATGGTTTTTGTAAGTTCTGCTCCCATAGTGTTAACATGTCTCGGGGTAAGAACATATGGTTGCACTGTGATAGAACAAAGTGGGTTAGAAACACACGAAAGGAAGCCAAAGGAAGTGGAAGGTTAAAAAATGAACAACTGAAAGTAATGCGGTGGAAGTGTGAGCTGAAAATGTTGAGCTAGTGGCGGTGGTTGGCAAATAGAATGATACCAGATCTTGCAGTCGAGTCTTCAAAGATGTGATAAATATGACTCATGGTGTATCTGACATTTAAACTAAACCACATCCATCCTTTTTCACATCCTAAACAAGTGCTTTTCTTGCCTCAACTTAAACACCTACACTCGCCGGTGTCAAAGTCCTGGATTTATTATCCACCGCCAACCTCTGCGTCCTCCTGCCTATAGAGGAATGGCAAGTTCAGAGGATACCACTGAAATTAAGCCACTGACTATGTTATGTATTTATTTATTTTGGAGAAAGGGTATTATTATAATGGATGGAAAATATACTTAGCGCCGTTAAAAACACACGGGTCAGAATCACATACATATTTGTAGATATATTAAATGAATTGGTTTGGGGTTCTGTTTATATTACAGAGGAAAGCATTGGTCATTAGAGAATGAACTGTGGACAAATTGTGATCAACTGAACAGGTTTATTCAAGTCACTGAATACAGGCACTCGGAAATTGAAAGTGTCATCATTTAATATGGGGGGTGTCCACCTCTGGTTCCAAACAAGCAGTGCAGCGATGACGCATGGCACTAAGTCTGATGATCCGATCACTCAGACCACTGAGACTGAGATGACAGCGCAGACGGCGAGTGACTTCACCACGGCTCAGACCTGCGGAACAGGCCAATGGAACGTTCTCTCCGTTGGCATTTTGAGCTGCAAAAAACATTAGGGCGTTTTCTTTGCTGCCTTTATATCTGCAACTGACCACACCTAAAGTTACAAGTCAAGTGTGACTCTGAACAAGAGATTCGACTCAATGTCCAGCATTAAAGGATTAGTCCAAACGCCAACGCCGTTTGTGTCAGGAATGAAAAAAAATACAGCTGTTAACTGTGTTACGCATCTCATGAGCAACAGAAACAAAATAGGCACCTGAGTAAATCCTTTCCTGAAAATAACACCGTGCATTTTTAACGGCGCTATGTTTATAAAAATGCAGAGTCAAGTGTAAGTGTTTAGATAATGCCGTTTTGATCAGGAGGATGTACGGGGAGAATCGCTCTTTGTGTTCAGACGGTTTATTTATATCGAATTATAACCATGAGCCTGAACTCAGTGGCTTCAAAAGATTTTTCCTTTCAAAAATCACTTCATGATTATCTTTTCTCTTGCTTGATCTTGAACCCCTCAGGTCATGCGAGCCTCGGGGGTATTTTCAGAGGTAGGGAGGTGCTGCTGAGAGGTGGAGGTGGGGGGCTTACCAACAGGTTCATCTGGAGGCCTTTGCTGCTGTGACACATTGTGACCTCCCCTGGGCTTTGGGCACAGCGAGAACTCTGAGAAGGGGGGGGCAGAGCCGAGGACGAGGGGGAGCCGGGGAGGAAAAGGAGAGGACAGAGTGTGTGCGTGTCTTCGCAGTGTTTAGTTGTGATTAGATTGAGCAGCATCTCTGGGTGGCTGTATATCCATCTGCCGCTCGGGGCTGAGCGGTGTGTTCCTGTTGCCACCCTCATGACCTCAGACCTAAACACACCAATTAACCACCACTGGACTTTCCACTTTTCGTCAAACTCTGGTCCAAACAAACACACCACTACATCTAACCCCCCTGCCTCTGTTCATCTTGGATCTGCTGCCTCTCGCTCTGACCCACAACAGAGAACATCGCCCTCTTTTAGCCAAAAGCACAGGATTGTCAGGAAACACATTCACTAAAAATAAGAACTTGCTCCCGGAATGTCGTGTACTCTACTAATACAAAAGAGAAAAGAGACATAAATTATTTCGCTACACACTTCCCAGCGTTGGAGGTTAGTCGAAGTGTGCGCTCTGCTAACCTGGATGTCACATTTTACCACATGACAAAAACATGCAATTGAACTGAACCTTTTGGCGAAGCCCTTTGGCTTCACACTGCTTATCCTCTGCAGAACATGAGGCCTCACCTTTGCATTACTTTTAGCCCCCTCTGAAAATGCATAATAGCAGAAGTACACCTCTCCTCACACACTCTAAGCGGTCTATTAATTTAACTTTTTGCCTTAACCTTGGCAGCATTTGTCATTGTACTTGTGGCTCGTGTTTTTTGGTTTTTTTTGTATGTTTGGAAGCCTTCTGTCTCATTCAGTGAAATATGAAACACTATATATGTGTTATGAAGAAAAACTAACACTTCTGTATAAAGGAGATTTCTGTTACTACACTGTACCATTCTATTATATAAATAGTTCACACATTAGTACATGAATGAATTGGGAAAAGGATAAATCTGGATGTAGTTTTTCTAACTGAATCGGGTTCTGCTTTGAGATGTTTTAAGGAATATTGTTGTTATACTTTCAGTACCTTTTAAAATAATGTTAATGTTTTAGATATGTGTTCTGTGTATGGTTTTAGCACTGACTTTTATTGTGTTTTCTATACATTTTCTATGTATAGTTGTAATGTGGATGGATGGCTTTGATTTCTATTTTGTGCAACTTCTGCTGCTGTCTCTTGAAAAAGAGATTTTTAATCCCAACAAGTTTTTTTTTTCCTGGTTAATCAAATCAAATCAATCAAATCAAGTTTATCGTGATTTTGACAGACAAAATGAAAGTGCTTTTCCCCAGGATCCAAACAGACAACAATTATGACCTTGAAATAATAAATAAGTTAAATACTGAAAATAAAGTTAAAATACTAAAATTAGATAAAAGTGCATTAGATAAAAGTGCAAGTGTGTGTTAAATAAAGGTTATAATAATAATTAAAAAGTATAGCAGTATCACTCAACTCCACTGTTTCTAAATTCCCATGTTATAAAATTCAATGACTCGTATTACAAAACTGTGCAAATAATGTTCAGAGCCAGACAAAGGTCAGTTCCTGAGTCTGTTCAAAAGTTATTTTCGATATGGGAAAGCAGGTATAATTTAAGGGATGTTTGCATGTTTTACGGTGCAAAAAGCCGTTAAATGTATAAAAAGAAAATGTAGTTCTGTTACTGGAGTTAAATTATGGAATGACATAAATATACAGATAAAGATGTGTTCATTCATTAGTGGTTTTCAAAACTTTGGTTTGTAAAGATATTTTCAAGGGATACAAGCAAGAATGATTTTGGATGTATTGATTGGTAGAATAAAACTGATTTGGATTTGAATGTAGACGAGGCATATATAAACCTTTAGCTTCGGCCTAAGCCTGTTCAGTCTCAACAGAATTCACAGTCGATTGACTTCAAATCCATCTCATTGATTGTATGGTCTGTATTATGGAAGATGACTGAATAAACTTAAACCTTATCATTTATAAGCAAACAAGACGTTTACAAATGTCACCTTGGACTTTAGGAAATATCTGTTCAACACTTTCTAGACAAATCGATTTGAATGTAAATATGAAACAAAATTAATCTGATGCTGAAAATCAGCACTTGCAGCCTTAGTGCTTCTGTAGAGGTTGCTTTGGATGTTGTTTCGTCCTGGCCGATGGTATTTCTCATTACATTTCTATCATTACAACTGTAGGGATTAACCCGTTAGGACCCAGTGTGAGTTTTGTGGCTGTTCCCAAATTAATTTTTCTCTGTATTTAACTTTTCCTAAATGATTTATCACCATTTATTGTATTATCCTCTGAATTTTGCATTTTTTGTAGTGAAAATAATCTATTTTCCCATGTTTAATTGACTGATCATGTAGATGTTCATAAAACCTCAGAGTAAAGGCAAAGGTAATTATATCAAAGCAGAATAAAAATGAAGAAAAAGCGACTATTTCAGTAAAATGTATCATTAACTGAACATAAACCCAGTGAGTGTGTGCATCCACCGTCACTGATCCAACTCCATGGGTTTTACTGGTGAATCAGTGTTGTAGAAGATGACGGTGTTTCCACGGTAACTATGGAGCCTCTGAACGTCCAAATGAGTCATATCTGATGACCAAGAAAAGACGACAAACTGTATTTTACACCAATTATTTACATGTTTTGATAGGATTAGTGGATGAACAGTTTAAATCAGTAGATGCTTTTGGTCGACAGTGGATGTCTGGGTCTTTATGGGTTGCCTGTTGCTACAGGCAACAGAAGAAGTGACAATGTTACAATGTTAAAATACACAACAAACTGTTGAATGTATGGTGTGACGACGCCACAGCTGAGGTTTGGTTAGTTTGATGCTCAAAAACGGCTTTGTTATGAAAAGGACTGGTGCCAAAAGAAATTGGACAAGATGACTGTTGATCATTAGTTTTGTGCCAGGGGCTGCGTCTGGTTTTGACACTAGCTGACTGAACAAAACTGACAAAACTGTGATCCATCTAACATTAAAAAATGATAATTTTGTGACACAAGTGACAGTTTGAGGCCCATTTCTTGCAGCTCTGCAGACATATAGTCAAACCTTGGACCAAATGCATAAATAAATAAATAAATAAATATCTCATCACAACCAAACGGTATAAATAACCAAAACTCACCAAACATAGAAATACACTATGGACCATATCAGCCCCAGGTTATCCGTTCTGTTTTCATCACAGGTGAATCACTGGATAAGAATCTTTCACCTTCAGTCCTAGTTTAGTTTCATCTTTGCTTCTAATTTATTAGTTGCAAGTGTTTCACAGTGTTCAGCTGTAAATGAGCAGAGTGTGTCAGGATTTTTTTTATAGAAATTCTGCATGGTCTGAGTCCTCTGTGTAGAAATCAGTGTAGAAGATTATATCATGGTTGCAGAGACAGTTAGGTAACAAAAAAAAAAAACAAAACAGCAGGTTCCTAGCACAGACTTCTTTTGGAATCTTCCAAATAGAACCTTCATTAAAATATATTAACCCATAAAGACCCAAACATCCACTGCCAACCAAAATCATTTACCGATATGAAAAGTTAAAACTCTGTTGATCCACTAATCCTATCAATACATGTAAATAATTGAGGTAAAATATAGTTTGTCATTTTTTCATGGTCATCAGATATGACCCATTTGGATGTTCAGAGGCTCCGTAGTTACCGTGGAAACACTGTCATCTTTTACAACATTGATTCACCAGTAAAACCCATGGAGTTGGATCAATGACAGTGGATGGACACACTTGGTTTATGTTCAATTATTGATATATTTTACTGAAAACGTAACTTTATCTTCAGTTTTCTCTGCTTTTGATATAAAAACCCTCAACTTTAATTTGAACTTTTATGAAAATGGTCAGTGAATTAAATGCAGGAAAATACATGATTTTCACTGAAACAATGCAAAACAGAGGACAATATTACAATAAATGGTGATAAATCTCTTCAGAAGGGGTAAATTTTGTACAAAAAAATCATCATATGGAAACTGCCACAAAAGTAGCACTGGGTTTTTATGGTTCAAGAGGTTGTCCTGTGAAAAACAATGAAAACTGGACATTTTCGCTAATTTATGAACCCTACCTGGGACGCACCGGACAAAACGTGAAAAGAAGATTCACCGACATACGAGACGTGTAACTGAAATGAAACACCAAGTTAAATAACAAAACTATAAAGGACTCTCATGTGAAGGGGGTTCCATCCAAAATTAACCCCTTACACTAAATACTACAATACCCATGAGCCTCAGGTGCTGTTGCAATGATAACGAAGCCGCAAAGTATTTTATCATATAATCTGTAAGTGTTGTAATGTGGTGAGATTAAGCTACAGATTACTCTTTGAATAAACTGAAGAAACAGACTATGTGGTTGGAGGTTTGTTACTAAAATGCATCATGGGAGTTGTAGTCAAACATGGATGTTGATCCATTGTTATTAAACTTGAAGTTGGAGTCCACCTCTCTTTTTTGAGGTGAAAACCAAAGTAGTAATAGGAATAGTTATAGTTATGATACTGTGGATGGCTGTGCCATTTCCAGTTATAACAAAGCATTTCTTTTATTATTATCATTTATATTTTATTTCTTACAACAATGTCTTGATGGCGATGTTATAATATGCAGTTGCAGAAAAAATTATTGGACCATCCAAAGTCATCAAAAACAATGATTATGTGATCCAGTCCTAACTCCTGTGTGGATCATGTGACTAAAACAAACAGAAAAGAAAACATGGAATGAATCAAAGCACTGTTTTT
>JAPQRP010000019.1:852014-869919 GCA_037367295.1 Apogon hyalosoma
CATTCCTTACATTAGTACCATTACTTCATGGTACCGAACAAAGCAGGTCCACTCACTGTTCACGCAGAGGTGGACCTGACAGACCCTGGAGACCACATTGGACCTGAGATTGTTGACTCACAATAACTGTTGATGTCACTGTCTCGTAATGTATGCGGAAATTACCAAAAATAGTACCTTGCCCAATAAAGGGTTAACGGTAACTAGTGACTCCCTGACACTAAAGTGCAGACAGTCAGATTTGGGAGGAAAAACAGAAAAAGGGAGTGAGTTGGTTCCCATGTGCTGCGTCTCAGTGTTCGGACACGGAGGCTGAGGTGTCAGCCAGGATCCAAACAAACACAGATGCCACTGGCTGAACCGCCTGAGTCAGACCACATGACTTCATCGCAGTAGTAACATCCATATTGGACTAATGGAGCCGGGGGTCCACGCAAAAACCAAGGCAGCCCCGAGTAGTGTGACACCGTCGGAAAAATCCCAGCCAGCCCCACTTAACCCGACGCCCACTCTCACACACAAGACGCTGATTTTGCAACACAGGAGAATCGTCACTTGGCCCGGCTGTGTCTTTGTGTGTGTCTTTGTGTGAGTGTGAGCCTTAGAGGTGTTTCTCAGAGTGTGTAGGGACACGCAGCTGGTGAGCACACATCTCTTTCATACAGCAAATCTCATCCAAATCCCCCTCACCTGGAGCTACACACACAGAGAAACACACACAGATGGCTACCTCAAACCTGTAAAAGTCCAAGGGCCCTGTACAGGAATGTGTGTGTTGCACAATGACCTCATTGTGCCGTGATATGGCTTGTCTGAGCCGCGCCAGAGTCACACCTGTTCCACCTATGCCAAAGGGCTGACAAAGCCAGAGATACATCAATCAGCATTTAGAGCGCATAGACACACACACACAGATCAGAGACACATGCACACACATGCAGATATATATATATGTATATGTATATCCACACACACAGTGATGATGTGGCACTGTCTCTGTCTGCAGCAGGGTGGCTCCCACAGAGCTATTATATTAACTCAGCGAGGGTTTGATATGAAGGTGTGACATATTTCTAAAAACCCCATTTGCTTTGACTTGTCAGACTGACTTTACAGAAGACAAACACAACAGGCAAAAACAGGATCATAAGCTGCTCTTCAGAAGACTCTTCAGCGTGTAAAACTAAACACAAGTCGTGCAGCTTCCGACAAAGTTTAATGACTTAACAGTTTTTTTTAAAAGGATAAAAAGGCAGCAAAAAGGGAGGGGGTGGCTGGGACTGCATGTAGCACTTACATTTTCATTGAAATCATTAGCAAAAAGGGCACTAAGGTCCCACAGACCTCTAATGTTTTGTTGTTTGTTTGGTTTTTTTGCTGGTTTCTCTGTCAACAAGATTATTGCACTGATTTTCACGAAGCTGCTGAAAGGGTAGGATACGGACCAGAGACTAAAATATCAAAACCATACGATACAATCGTATAACATTCAGTGAAGCAGAAACATCATACTTAACATAAAGTTAGAAAAATTAGGTACACCCTAAATAAATTTAACAAAGCCTCTTTTACGCTTTGTGAATTTGTTACCTGGCCTGGAACTGTGAATACATTTTAGGTGTTTATATTGTTATTGACCTGTTTTCTTTATTTCTTTATTTTCTTTTCTTAAATGTACCAGAATGGACTGTCTTGACTGCCCTGTTTGTTTTTTCACCACTGATTCTGTTTGTTTATCATGTCCGGGGTCAATCTTTGTATCATGAACACATTACTTGAAATTATAAAATGTTATATTTGTTAAATTAAATGTTCTATAAATGTTGAAAAGTTCTATAAATAGAGTAAAAAAAAAAAAAAACGAACATTGACAGGACTTATTGTGCCTTGTGTACTTATATCAAAGATTTCCAACAAAATCTGTAACTTATTCACGTAAAGATACATTTCATTTAGTATTAATGGTGTCTACTTTAAGGTTACATTAGATTAGATGAAACGTTATTGATCCCACAACGGGTAAATTCAATGGTCAATAATAAAGTGCAAGAAAAAAAATGTACACACATAAAGATGGTGCAAAAGACAAACAATATAAAATAAAATAATAATAATAATAATAATACTAAGTAAATTTATTTTAATTTGAATCGTATTCACTAGAATAGGAAAATGGTGGTTGTGCAACACATGGAAACCAACAGCATCTGCTATTGTTTTGAATGAGTGACACCAAACCACAGAAAACATATTATATGTTTAAATACTGGAGTAGTTCTAGTCTCATAGAGCCAACAATGGAGATATTGTCCAGTATCATCAACTATAATTCTGTAATGGAGGTAAAAGCTCTTTGGTTAGGTTGGATTTCTTTAAATAAATCACACTCGTCTCAGGCGGTGAGATGGAAGTTGTTTTAGGGGAACTTGAACAAAGCATAACATGGTATTAAAATGACTAAGTCGCTCCAAAAGTAAATGTTCCATAAAACAATGCGTATTCATCAAAAACTGGCATTTTCACCACATAGTGGAAGCTCGGTGGTAGTTGCGCTGTGGGAAACTGTCAAAACGATAAAACACAGATGCTAATTCTGTCATAAGGTGACTGAAATAATCCAATCCAACTTTATTTGTAAAGCACTTTAAAACAACCGCAGTGGACCAACGTGCTGTACGGGAGAATACATTTGAAAAAACAAAATAAAAGAATAAAATACCAGAATAGACTAAAAGACGTAGAACAACTACACAAAAAACAAAAACAAACAATGCTGTAGAGAAGAATAAAAAAACTAAATAAAAGAATGAAATACAAGAATAGATTAAAAGATGTAGAACTGCACACAAAAAATGCTATAGAGAAGAATAAAAAAAACTAAAGAAAAGAATAAAATACAAGAACAGATTAAAAGGCGTAGAACTACTGCACAAAAAAAACAGTGCTGTACAGAAGAATAAAAAAAATAAAATACAAGAATAGATTAAAAGACATAGAACAACTGCAGAAAAAAAAGTGCTGTACAGAAGAATAAAATACAAGAATTGGTTAAAAGATGTAGAACTGCCCAAGAAAAAAAACAGTGCAAGAATAAAATACAAGAATAGATTTAAAGACACAGAATAAGTGAACGAAAACTAAAAAAAACAAACAAACAGTGCTGTATAGAAGAATAAACCTAAATAAAAGAATAAAACACAAAAAAAGCCTAATTATCCATATTCATCCAAGTCTTTCCTGTTAGCCAGACTACATGTTTAAAAATGGGCGTTTCTTGACAAATGCAACAACTTCGGCCATTTGACTGAATCACAGGACAAACAAGCCAACAAACCTGGGTGATGACCTTACGTCCCTGGTGGAGGCAACTGCTCTGGTCAGTCATTCATTAGTAATGAATCCTGCGGTTTCAGCTTCTACCACTCCACTTGTCATGATTTCAGGGTGCAGCAAAGCATCTCATCCACTGACATGGACATTGATCTGTAGACACCTATGAAAGCTGAATAAAACATTTGATTTTATTCATAAATTACCTGTATTCTACCAGGATTTGTTGGTTTGTCCGTCTGTCTGTCAACAGATGATTACACAAGAACTAATGCATCATTTTTCATGAAACTCAGTGAAAGAAGAAAACAACAAGAACGAACCTCTTAAATATGAAGACGATAAAACATGGACATGGACTCTTACTTAGTGCCTGTCTAGTTCATACAGTAAATTGTTTGGCACAAATATTCTTACAAAAACTCAAATAAGTCGCTACAATTAATCAAAAAAAGAGCAACACATTAGTGGGAAATGGAAAGAATTTGATGCTAAAAAGTATTGCACTGAATATGGCCCAAAGCTGACATATTCAGTGCAATACATTTTAACATCAAACTAGTATTTTTTTTTAATCGCAGGCTTTATTATTTGCATTATTTATTTAGGATATTTATATATTTTATACTGACTATTTATTCTGTCTACAAGTGATTTGTCTGTTTTTTTTTTTAAGCCCGATGCATTGTCAGTTTGTTTTTGCATTACATCTACATAGAAATGTTTAAAAGACAAATAATCTGCATCTGAATATTCAATAGTTGCAGCTATGTAAACCAGCTGACTGTTGTGGCAAAAATTAAATTGAAATTAAATTTAACTTCCTCCGTCTTATGAGAAGTGCTATTGTGAACAGGAAACCTGACTTTCTTACTGACAGAATAAGGCGTAGAGGTCTATAACATAATCATGACACCAGACAGGTCACCATGGGTCACCTGGAACTTCCCAAACCAAAAATGAATCGATTGAAAAATTCTGTCTTTTACAGGGCCTCCAGTCTGTGGAATCAATTACCTTCACACATCAAACACACTATATTCATTCAAAAAAATAAACAAAACACTCAAACAGGAACTACACTAATGCAAATGATTATTTTGACTCTCACAATCCAAGTTGCTGTTAAAAATATAAGTTTAAATGTTTTAAGGTTTATGTGCTGAGATAAAATATATATATATATATAGTTCAGCTTACTGATAATACATTGTAAACTTTTTTTTATTTATGCATTTTCTAACTGTATTTGTATTTTAACAGACAGCAAGAGTAACAACCACAATGGTGGAAGCTAATGGGGATCCATATAAATAAACCAGGAAGAATAAGTATAAGTAATGATAAAAAAAAGAGCAATAAATTATTGGGTAATCACAAAAATTTTTATGTTAAAACGTCTTACACAGAATATAGCCCAATATTGACTCTACCTGTCAACTTGGGCCATATTCGCGCAATACTTTTTCATCAAACTAGCATAGTTTTTTATTTTTTATCACTGATTTTACTCATTCATTCATTATCTGAGCCTGCTGTATCCTCACTAGGATCTCTGGAGCCTATCCCAGCTACTTATGGGCGAAGGCGGGGTTCACCCTGGACATGGAGATATGGAAATAAATAAGCAATGCTTGACTTAGTGTTTGAACTGTTCCCTTTCAGTACCTACATCTTAAAAGATTTATGTGAAACTGAAATACAAAAGTGCCAGTATAAAGGCCTCCACTATGTTTTTCCAGTGTTGCCATCTAAAACCTGTCACAGTCTCTTCCTGGAGCCATGACACGGAGTCATTAGGACATTTGCCACAGTGTCATTCGATCCATCGGCTCATTGGTCTGACGGGTCCCTAGTGCCAGAAGATCGCTTCCAGGAAGTCTCTGATATTCAGTGTGATAACGGCTTCACTAGTGGGCCAAAGTGATGTTTCAGTGGGAAATGACTGCTGTTTGTCACATTATCACCATCACTCTGAGATGAATCAATCAATACCCATCTCCTGGAGGTCTATAAGGGAGAGCTGCTGCTGCTGCTGCTGCTGCTGCTGATGCACACTAACTGATGGTAAAGCTCACTCCAGCCACCTTTTTGTGTCAGAATGAAGTGTTCATAGCATTATATGATGAAGTCCTTGCCATTGAAACGATGAGTGGTAGTTTACTTGAGAACCAAGGATTACATTAAAGGTCCTTATA
This sequence comes from Apogon hyalosoma, assembly GCA_037367295.1. NCBI lineage: Eukaryota > Metazoa > Chordata > Actinopteri > Kurtiformes > Apogonidae > Apogon > Apogon hyalosoma. Next base: position 857,543 of record JAPQRP010000019.1, read on the forward strand.
ATGTAGTGAATCATCTGCATATACTGTAACACGGTTTATTTAGAAGAAATGTATGATTAGTGGCCATCACTTTGAGCTATAGAGAACTGTACTGTAATTTTTTTACAGCATTAAGTCGATAAGATTTGACATTCATTATCAGTGTTTTCACAAAAAACTTGCCAAAAAGAAAATGTGAATTACACGCGTCTCCATAAACTGGTTTGGAGTGAATAACTAAGGCTGTACTGTCAACATAGGGTGGTACTGCATTACACATGGCTCTAATAATCAATAGAAGAACAGGGTTCTATTGCTTCCATCCAAAATAAATGTGATGGTTTTTCCCTCCAGGTCACAGGTGTCAAACATATGGCCCATGGGCCAAAACCAGCCCACCAAAGGATCCAATCAGTCCCATGGCATGAATTTGTGAAATGCAAAAATTACACTTAAGATATTTACAGTCAGAGGTGTCAAAATCATTTTAGTTCAGGTTACACATAGACCAGTTTGATCTAAAGTGGATCAGACCAGTAAAATATTACCATAACCTATAAATAATGACAGTTCCAAATTTTTCTTTTTGTTTTAGTGTAAAAAGTCAAATTACATGAAAGTGTTTACATTTAGACATTATGCCTTTACAAAAAATGTGAATAATCTGAACAAACATGAACAACATGAAATGTCTTAAGAGAAATAAGAGTAATTTTAACAATATTCTGCCTGTTACTAAATGTTTTGTGTCTTTGTAGATTCACTGTGATCTGTAAGTTGAAATTTCAATGAATCAATCAAATTTTATCTCTATAGCGCCAAATCCTAATAAAAGTTATCTCATGACACTTTACGTATAGAGCTGGTTGAAACCAGACTCTCAATCCAAGAAAGAAATGACTTGTTTAAAAGACTAGGCTCAATACTGGTAATTGAGATAAGGATATGATTTACCTCAAATAAAATTAAATATGTATTCTCTCCTGTTGTATATTTAGTAATGATTACATTCGAAATTTGTGTTTGTTTTCTAGTGGAAACATTGTGTTAATTGTAAATAGGCTTAGGCAAAATAAGTCTGTACTTCAGCCTAAACCCTTTTGGTCACATTGTATATGGAACAATGGATATGTGGTTTTTGTTTGTTGTTAAAAGTAATTAACGACCGAATAAACTACCACTAAGTCGCTTTCGGTCTGCGCTGTCATCTCAGTCCAATCAGCGGTCTGAGTGATCGGATCCTCAGGACAGGATCATCAGACTTAGTTCCATGCGTCGTCGCTGCACTGCTCATTTGGAACCAGAGGTGGACACAGCCCATATTGAATGATGACGCTTTCAATTTCTGAGTATCTGTATTCAGTAACTGAATAAACCTGCTCAGCGGATCACAATTTGTCCACAATTCATTCTCTAATGACCAATGCTTTTCTCTGTAATATGAAGGGAACCCCAAACCAATTAATTTAATATAGCTACAAATATATATTATTCTGACCCGTGTGGTTTTAATGGTGCTGAGTAAATATGCTTACGAAAAAACACACCTATTGATATTCTGAGATGAAGATGTTTCTCCTCCTGAATGCTGATTTCATCTCATTTAAATGAAAACAGTTAGGGTTATTCATCCGTGGTCACTCATGCTGGCGATTCATATGTGAGTTACACTAGTGTCACACATTAAAAAGACTTGTGAATTGACTCACAACGTGTCCCCGATTGACTTCAGATATGTCTCAGACGAAAACCCCCTCCTCATATGCACTACCAGCCGGAAACTCTCTGGACATTACCCACAGGGGCCGAATACGACAGTCATGTATTCCTCCCTGAAGCACACACTGTTATTTTAAAAAAAAAAAAAAAAAAGACGACATCCTGGTCATTATCCATGTGTCACGGTCGATTACACAACAGCGTCCTCATTTCCTACACTGAGGCACAGTCCTCAGTGTTGCCCTTGTCTTGTGAATGATTCAGTCCATTTGTGACCATGAAAAAGAAGAAATGGCTCGTCTTTGTATTTTGATTTTTTTGCATTTTAAGATTAAAAACATGCTTGGATTTTTAAGAAAAGAAAACCCAGTGACCAAAACAAACCCGGTGCGCTAGATGAGGTGCTGTAATGAGCCTTTTGCGATAACTCGGACCACTTCACGTGTTTTTATTTGCTCTTTTGTGACATACTTTGGTTTTGTATGGGTCTTCAAATGCACTATATGGACAAAAGTATTGGGACACGTTGAACTAAGGTGCTTCTTTTCTAACAGGGGTCTGGGATATAAAATAATAGTGACAAATTTCTATTGTGATAAATATCATTGTATTGGTGTATTTTGTTTAAATTGTTATCTTTGCTTCCAAAATACATAAGGGATGGTTTTTACTTAATTTCTCTTAACATTGATTTATTTAATTTAATTTTTTTTTATCCGTGGCTACGATTTTAAATGTTCTACCTCTAAATTTCTGAAGTATTTTTTGGCTCTATAATCATTTTCTACCTCAGGACATTTTACGAGCTGTAGCCATGATGTGTCCCAATATTTTTGTCGGTATAGTTTATAAACATCAATATTTCCTTAAAGTTTAGTGGGAGATTTTTCTTCCACAGTGAGACAGTTAGAAATGTAGTTGTAGTAGAAAATTATTACAGTCAGAGCACAAAAAGTATTATAGAAATTTAGAAGTACAACATTTAAAATTACAGTCATGGATTTAAAAAAAACCCAGAAACTAAATCAGTTTTGAGAGAATTTAAGTAAAAACCACGTGTGAGGCATTTTGGAGCAAAGATAACAATTTAAACAAAACATAACTAATGCAATGCAACGATATTTACCACGTAATATTATATTATGACATTTGTCAGTATTGCTTTGTATTCCAGACCCCTGTTAGAAAACAAACACCTCAGTTCAACATGTCCCAATACTTTTGTCCATATAGTGTATGTTGAGTAACATATTATACAAACTGTATATTCTATTCAATCATATGGACAAAAAAGTGCCTGAACCTCCAGGTCGACGTCTTTTGAATGATGATACGGCTTTGAACTTTGAACAAATTGGTCTAAGAATTATTTTTTGTGGATTTACAGCTGTTAAAAAAAAAGAAATCTTAGAGTTATGGTTTAATAAAGACATTTACCCGTTTAAATAAGGATGCACCGATATCGATACCAGTATCGGATATCGGTCCAATACTGAGCAGGTGTACTAATACTCGTACTCGTAAAAGCGCTCTGATACAAACACACCAATTCCACTTGACGGCAGCGTGACGTTCACCTCATAGTGCAGCAGATACACGGCCGATGAGTAATGTCAGCGGTGTGGAGATTTTTCGAAATAAACGACGGTGACAAAAGTAACAATGACTGCAAGTTACATTAAAGACACAAATGATATGGATGGAGTGTATTGTCTCTCCTCTGCGTACATTCCATAATTCTGTCCATTTTCCAGGAGCCTGCGGCTGCGTACCCAGAGCCATATGAAGATCATTGGATATTTTCAAAGAGCAACTGTGTGAGTTAGTGAAAAACTACTGATATATTTATGACAAGTACCCGTATCAATATTAACATTCGCATCCACATTAGCATTACCTCCTCTGTCGTCGCCGATATTCTTATTACTGACTTTCTTCTTCTCAAAAATCTTTACTCTTCTTCGTGGTATTTGTAAGTAATTTTAATTAAGAGCGGCGCCCTCTGGTGGACTGATTGAGAAACACATTCCAGCGCATTAAATGTCAATAGCGGCACTTTGTTACAGTCAGACTAATGACAATGACAGTAAAGCGCATTTTCAAAAGGAACTAAGACCTGTGATGGTATTATTAAGTACTCGTATCGGTAGTCGGTATCGGCAAGTACTCAAAAGTAAGTATTTGTACTTGTACTCAGCTTGGAAAAAAGTGCTATCGGTGCATCCCTGCTATTAAATGTTGGTTATTATATGTTGAAGACATGGCTAATTTTGAGTACTCAACAGCCAAGACTTAACCGAGCAAAGCCACAAACTGTAGCTAAATGGTCAAATTTTGTGGTAGATATTACTAAAATGTTGGAAAAAAAAAAAAGAGTAATGTAGTTATTCTTTGCTTTTTTATTTGTATATACTGTATGTGTGTGTATTGTAACCCTCACTTTTTCCTCTCATCTGTCAAACGTGGCATGCGCCTATTTTCCTTGGTTTTGACGTTAGTTCTTAATGAGATGACGGTCTGTGTTCTTTGCGTTTTTGTTGTGTTAGCGTTAAAACTTCAATAAAAAGTAAATCACACACACAAAAAAAAAGGGTCTGAGCATCACTTTGTTGCGCTCCAGAATTATTACACCTGTTTCCACTCACTGATACTGTGAATACACCTGTAGTTCTGATACCTGAATAATGTAGGCAACACGCTGAACCAAAATCCAACAAAATGTTTCCAGTGAGAATATCCCTGACATGAACAATCACCTGTTCTGCAAAAGGCAAATACAAGTTGACGGTTCTGGCAGAAATTCACCCGCTTTTAAGGAACGCGGAGAAAGACAAAAATTTGCATTAGGTCAAGAACTCCAGCAGCTCTTGTTGTACAGAAGAATTTTATTTCACGCAAAAATATAGACTAATGCATTTCGGATAGTCAACTTCATTAGGGTTATTTGTTTGACCCCGAATTCCTGATCTGTAAAAAGGCACATACGGACAAAAACTTATACTCAGTAGATGTCTTTCAAATATGTTAAACCGTGGAAAATTGAAAAAGGCAGTATTTTAACATCAACTCCGTGAACCCGTCCTATTATCCAGTAAATTCGCTTGAGCTCAGCTTTACTTTATCATTAGTTTGCAGTCACTTTCTATGCTGTGATTCTCTTAACCCCATCTCTGTCCATGTAGGCGTACGTTACACTTCTCGATGATGGCACTACATAATTTTACATAAGAACTTGCCACTATAAATATGGCTCTCAAAGGAGACTTTAATTAATTCAACAGAAATACCTTATTAGATGGAAAACAGCAGAGAAATGAGAGACAAAGGCTTTGGCAAACAATGTTTACGATTCAGTCCAGAGGTTTGGTTGAATTCATGGAGGTAACAGCTGCCTGGAAAAACACTCATGTCCATCAACTGCTCATGTTCTGTGGTACTGAAATACTGCATCAGACCAACTTAAACCACAATGAGGGTAATGATGATGAATCAGTACTTAATATTCACAGCACTGGTTGGAAATGCGTATAAAATGGCATTTCTGACTATTTCTGCTTAACCCATACAGACCCAACCAGCGACCAAAAGCGTCTACTCATTTATAATATCCGATACCTGTTGATCCACTAATCCTTCGTTCACAGGCTCCGTAGTTACCGTGGAGACACCGTCATCTTCCACACCATCGATTCGCCAGTAAAACCCATGGAGTTGGATGGACACGCTTGGTTTTACATTCAGTTACCGATGTCTTTGCTGAAAGTCACTTTTTTTTCAAATTTTCTTTGCCGTTGATCGAATAACCTTTGAATTTACTCAGAGTTTTCATTAACAGCTACATTAAATATAGGAAAATACATGATTTACACTGGAAGATGCAGGGGATAATGTGCAATACATCAATGAGACTAGAGAAAAGAGGTCGACTTGGGATGACAGCTTTGCAAATACGGTTAAAGTTAGTATTTTTAGCTGCCTACATTTAAAAGTTGCATTAATAATTGTGTCATATCAAGCTGACTTCCTGTTGGTCGTTAGGTGACACAGACGGTCAGACCTGTAGGGCCGCTATTTCTACACCTCATTTCACTTCATTTCTACATCTTTGGTCTTTGGCCCAGAATCATTCAGCCAGTGCCAGACTGTAAAACATACAGTAGTTCCAAAAACAGCTGTTACCCGTGAACACTTAACAGCAGATTTTCACCAGCAGTGAGGCCTGAGATGCGTCCACACTTCTCTATCAAGAGGATTTGTGCTCTATGGTTCTTGTAATCTTTAAAGTTGACTACAGTAATAGACTAAATCTCCAAAAGACAGATAAAAAGAAAAAAAACGTGATAAGATAAATTTTGTACTTGTGCAAATCTTTATTATGCCGTGTTTCCACTACGCAGTACCGGCTCGACTCGACCTTTTTGCGTTTCTATTACATTAAAGGACCTGGAATCTGCTAATCGGTACTAGTTTTTCGGTTTCTGCTCTGCCGAGGCTCCAAAATAGGGAAAGAGATACTAAAACATGACGTATAAACACTGCAGACCACTGATTGGACAGAGAGTTGTCTCTGCGTCATCAATGTGCGACACGGTATTTAAAAAAAAAAAAAAAAAAAAAAAAAGATTCAGAAGTTTATAGTAAATATACTGGTAGATTCATCCACACGACAACAGGCCGTAAAACGACACTGTGGTCGGTCGAGGGGGTTCAGACATTTCTGTCCTCGGCCGACAAGAAAATTCAGCATGAGCTTTATGGGGCGACAGAAAACGAGCAATTTATCTGCAACTCTCTGAGCAGAAAACATGGAAGCTACGTGCAGCGTCGCTATGAGGTCGAGGTACTTTAGGGTGGATAGTGCCTAGTAGTAGAAACGGTCTCCAGGAATAGTACCCGGTACCCGAGTTGAGCCGGTTCCATGTAGTGGAAACGGGGCATTAGCGTATTCTATTTATATTATTTATTGCTTTTATCTCTTCACACATACTGTTCTTTTTTTCAAGAGTGGTTTTGTCTGCAACTGAACTATTGTGACCAAGTAATTTCCCTCGTGGCTCAATAGTTTGTCTTAGTTTAAATATATTAGCCGGACATCAGTATCTGCCAGCGCAACCTTGTTGACCGACATCAACCTTTTAACAATTAAAATGACACTTACTGATGCCAGTGGTGTATTTGTGACTGTTCTTCCATTTGATTTTTAACACTAGTGAGGTTTAAAGACCTAAAACTTTACATCTATACTAAACTTTTAGACTTTAAAGCAGTTCAGTGATTCATAGGACTGAAAACGTCTTTGTTTCCCTGGCTTTACAAGGGGAATAAATAACAACAAAAACAAAAGAAACTCAGAAAAACCCCTGATACCGATACGCTGGCATAAGCCCAGAGTTTCACTATGGGTGTATCCCAAGTGTAGCTGAAGTCAGAGGTAAGCGTGAAGAGTTTTTAAGTCTTTACGAACTGCATTGTGTCACTGTTTAGTAAAAATAAGCGTAGTCCAACATGATCTTATTAAAAAAACAGATATAATGGCTCCTTTCCACTGAGCGCAGTACAGCTGAGCGTTGCAGACACCGACGGCGGCCTGTTGCTGCTGTGCTGAAACAGTGATCTGGGTGGGTATGAGAGCACGGTAGGTTAGCGCTGGTGCTGTGGAGGCAGCAGATGAGAACTCAGAGCTGTGGGATTGTGGGATTGTGTCAGGCTGAAAGGGGATCCAGCACAGGGCAGAGAAACACAGCAGCTCCCCCTCACTGCTGGAGCTCACCGCTGACATGCTGCCAAGTTCTCAGGGCTCCGCAGCGCAAACACACACAGTCACACAAGAGCAAAAAGTACATATTCATGCAATCACATGGAGCAACACACAAGCATATACGCGCACACGCTTCCATTCGCACGCACACAATACACGCACAGTTCACATCTGCATACACACCGACGCGCCTGCCAATGCACACACACCCACGCATCGGCATGTGCGCAGAGATAACACACACACACACCCCAAACTGCACAAAAAAGTACAGACTTACACTTTACACTAAGCTGTGCCGAGTTAAAAAAGCACACATAATATCCTGTAATGTGCTCCTCTGTGACATCCCCTTCTTTTGCTTTTCTTTTTTAAGTACTGAGAGATGGGGAGGGCAGATCAGTGAGGGAATTAGAGTACGGACATTCTACGAGCAAAATGGATTTCTTTTTTTCCTTTTGATTTCTCTTGTCTCTGCAGTTAAAAGGTCTGCTAATCAAATGCACAAGCAAATTCTTATTTTTTCCGTACGAGCACTCACGGTTTTCCTGAGTAAGAAGAGGCCGACAATTCAGGTGGATGCAGTTGTTTTTACTATTTTAATAAGTCAAATCTCGCCGTTCCCTCATCTTAACTATTATGTGCAAACTGGTGACAAATGGAAGGAACAGAAAGTATCTAGTATTAGCACTGATTCTACAGCATTCTAACAAAACGTATTCCGTCATTTGACGTTCTGATGTAAAAATAAAGCAGTTAATATCAAATCTCACGTACACTGTATGGACAAAAGTTTTGGGACGTGCTGAATTCAGGTGTTTCTTTTCTAACAAGGGTCTGGGATACAAAACAATAACAACAAGTGTCATAATATAGTTTTATGTGATGAATATCGTTGCACTGCATTGGTTAGTTTTGTTTAAATGAGTGGTTCCCAGCCTTTTTTGGCTCGTGACCCCATTTTAACATCACAAATTTCTGGTGACCACAGACATTCAAAACAGGGACATTTTTCTCTTAGTCTTAGCGGGGTCAGGCGGGCGAAGAAATCTTTCTAATCTCAATTCGGTGCAGTTTTTTGACAGCGACTGTGTCCGGGCAGGTTGAAGTGCAGTAACGCACGCGGTCACATGATCGGGTCAATCAAGATATGCCCTCTCAGATATTACACCCTGCACTCTATTTGAACTTGATTTTTATTAGGAATAGTGTGTGGTGCTTTAATTATAATGAAATATACATTGAATCATTAAAAATATTTTTTTATTCGTTTTTTTTTTTTTTTTATCAATTACTACAAATTTCAGGTGACCCCATTTGAATTTCAGGCAACCCCATGTGGAATCCTGACCCCAAGGCTGAAAAACACTGGTTTAAATTGTTATATTTGCTTCCAAAATGCATCAGATAGTTTTTACTTATGTTGATTTTTTCCCCCCAATTATCCATGACTATGATTTTAAATGTTCTGCCTCTAAATTTCTAAAATATATTTTTCGTGCTCTGACTAAATGATGATTTTCTGCCACAACTAGCCATCTACTTTCTTCACATCTCGCTTGAAAAATAAAAATTTTAAAAGGAAATATTGATGTTATACAGTATACCAACAAAAATATTGGGACACATCATGGCTACAGCTCATAAAATGCCCTGTTTATGCATATTTGAGATATAAACACAAGTAAAAACCATTTCTGAGGCAGTTTGGATGCAAAGATAACAAACCAAACTGACCAATGCAATGCAATGATATTTATTGCAATATAAAACTATATTACGGGTCACCCCAGTAACAGACAATACAGATCAATATGTGAAAGGGCTTAAATTAAACCATGATTATGTACCTCTCTCTATTATGAATAAGTGCAGGAAGACAGAATAAGCAATGAACTGGCACAGTGTTCACTAAATAAAGGTGATCCTGAGATGTTATGTTAGGTTGGAAACAGACAGTAGAACAATGATTTCAGACTCATTTATGCTGTGTGTTGGATATGCATACACACAAAGGTATCCATCTGTGCACTGCTTTCGTTTTATCCGTATGACCGTCCATCACCTGGACCAAATGTTGCAGTTCCACCAGAAACCAGAGGGGGCAGTGTTAAGTTTTGAAGCAAATCATTTTCAGATATGTTGGCAAGTTTCAAAGAGCGACTGTGTGAGCTGGTGAGAAACTACCGACATACTTACGACAGTTAACCCTTCTGCGTCCTCTGGAATCACCATGTTTCTTCATCATTGACATTCTTCTGTCAAAAACACTCTACTCTTCTTTGTGGTGTTTGCTGGGGCGCCATAAAGGGGGGGTGAAAATGATAAATTCATGCGGCCCAGCATTTCTGGGGGGCCCGTAGAGCAGTGGAGGGGGTCCAGTGGATACAGGTTAGAAGTTGTGAAAATTTCATGTAACGTCCGCTGTTTAATAGGGGCATAGAAGCCGGGAGTCGGACGTTGCTCTCCGACAAATCGATAAGATACTGAATTTTTTGCAGAGCCCACATCGTTTAGCTTTCATGGGGCCCACAATTGCTAGCAGCGCCCCGGGGTGTTTGAATTACAATAATCGCAGAGTGCCGCCCCCTGGTGGGTTGACTGTCCAACGCTCATTAATGTGCTGCTGAATTTTTTTATTTGATCTGTGGAGTTTTTCTGGAAATTCCATGATGCATGTTGTTTTTGGAGACTCTGTTGATGAATATAAGTCACATTTATGCGTTAAAAATCGAGAGGCAAGGTGAAACCAATGTTTTACTATGTTAAAGATGTAATACCTCTGGTGGCCACTAGGACGGGCTCCAAAACACCCTTGTTTCCATAGACTTACACTGAAATTCTTTCCAAAAAAATTCTAGGTCTGTCCATTTTTTTCCCCCCAGAGTCATTCTGGTCTTATCTGTTTTATTTGGAGACTCAGGTCCATCTTTTTTCCTCCTTTACTAAGATCTCAGGGTAAATAGAAGCTTCAATGTCAGCCATGCTGGGCTTTGATAGACAGGTCTGTATGACAGCTCACGCACCTGCTGAGTCCAACTTTCACAGCTTATTTATTTAATAAATTGCATTTTTTTCCTGGCAGTCAGCTCCACTGTAGTTGTGGTTAATAGGTTCCACTGACAGGATAGTAACTTTATGACATTTACCATTTTACCCAGCTAGTGACATGCAGCATTTGTTCACCTCTGACCCCCTGGCCTCCTGTAGTTCTGCCCCTTTTATCCAAATATGGTCACTCCTGGCACAAGTAAAACAATACGGCTATGACCAAATCGCAAACTATTTGCTCAAAACTGCAGTTCAGGAGCCAATGGGTGACATCAAGACTCTTCTGTAAAATATAAAATGCAGTCTATAGGCCAATGTTATGATGAAAATATACAATGTGTCACTAATGGATATAAAAAAAAATCTTAGTACCTATATTTATCTCGTCTGTACATAGGATTTCTGTCAGGTTTTTATTTGCAACAGTGGGGAAAATAACTCCTATGATCCCATACAGTAATGTCGTTAACAACTATTCCTTTTAATGGAATTGTCCCTATTGACACAAATCACATTCTGTGCATTTGAAATGTATAAGAGTATAAACCCATAAGGACCGAGTGTGACATTTGTGGCAGTTCCCAAATTAATCTTTCTCTCTATTTAATGGCCCTCTCCATTTATTGTAATATTATTTTCTGTATTTTGTGCTTTTTTCCAGTGGATATCAGCGATTTTCCTACATTTAATTTATTAATCATGTAGATGTTCACCAAAGCTCAGAGTAAAGTTAAAGAAGATTATATGAAAAATACAGAAAACTGAAGAATGGGTCATATCTGATGACCATGAAAAGACGACAAACTGTATTTTACACCATTATTTACATATATTGATAGGATCAGTGGATCAACAGGGATTAAACAGTTTACATCAGTAGATGATTTTGGCCAATGGTGGATGTTTGGGTTTTTATGGGTTAAATATAATTATTAAATATAATTGAAGTGACTACTAAAGGTTTGATATATCAAGACATCCAGCAGTGAAGTTGCCTCTCCCTCCATTACTACAAATATATGCATTTAATTTCCTGTTCATGTTCATTGCTTGTTTTGTCCAATGTGGGCTTTTAGTGAAGGGATATTAACACTGGTCCACACCCAGACACAGTAGATCACAGTAATGTACCTTAAAGCTGGAAACCACCTGCTATAACACAAAAAACCATAAGAGGAAGTCCGTTCTGGCTGTAGAAACAAAGGTACATTCCATGAAAGGTGACCTGCTTCCTGTGTAGATATAAATGCCTCATTCTAAGGCAACAATAACATGATTCTAAGTTCCTTGTGATTATATACGAATAAAAACATAATTATAGATATAATACGCCGTTTCTGCCTGTAGATCCTCCTAAACCCCCTTAAATCCCGCACACTGGACCTTTAAGAAAGTCAAAGAATTTAACAAAAGCCGTGATCCCATTGCTTGATGCATGATGTTCAGATTAACACGTTATCATCCTCGCCAAAATGCTTAACGGACCATTTTAAGCACTGGAATAATCTTTAAAGGGTTAAATAGCTAAAGCGAAGACATTAAAAAAAAAAAAGCATGTGGTGCGATGTCTGGTCGGGGACGGGTTTGAGCGTGACCTGTTGGGACCTATCGGGGTGAGCCATCAGCCAGCCGTCCAGTCACTCCAGTCTTTGTGATGAGTTCCAGACTGGCTTTTTCGCTGCCCCCCCCACCCCCTCCCTCCCCCTCAACACTCTGGCCAAAAGGAAAAGCCTGCCTGCCTCTGGACTCCCCTCACCCCTACCTTTTCCCCTCCCTCCATCCCGTCTCCCTTGTGTCCCATCGCCGCACATCATCAAAACCCCTCAACTCCTCTGTCACCGCACCCCCCCCCACCCCAACCCCTCACCCC
>JAPQRP010000019.1:881939-894998 GCA_037367295.1 Apogon hyalosoma
TGTTTGTCCGTATATTTGGTCACAAAACCATGAAAGCCTTGCAATATGGAAACACTTTTTATTATAGCCACAAACAAAGACATCATCACATTTTCTCTATTTTTTTTATCGTAGGCCAAAATCCTGCACTGCACATCCAGCTTTAAACACACACAATTTTGCATTTTCCTTTTTGCAGCTTTTCTAAACTTCTCTTTAAAATCACTTCCCAATGATATATTGCAAGCAGACCAGCCTCAAGGGGCCCATGTCACTCCCACATAACAATGTTGACTAGCACTGACCTTGTAAGTGTTAGTTATTCAGTCCAAAAGTTATACCTTAATTGTTTCTCTTGTATATTTATATTGTTCCATGTTTAATTCAAGATGTTTTGCTTAATTCAAGCAAAAAAAAATCTGCCAGTGGAACAAGGGAAAATTATCTTGGTAAGATTTCTTGAAATAAGATTTTCCAGATCTATTGTCTTAAAATCAGTTCTTATATCTGACTGAAAAGTTCCTCTTTAGGTGATTCTGTCTGATTTTAAGTGTGATGAGATATTTTGACAAGAAATGACAAACATACACTTGGTAAGATTTGGACTTCTTCTAGTGGAAAACTCAGGAAACCGAAAGAAAAAACACTCTCTACAGTTTTCATCCCAGTTCAGGGTAGATATTATATAAAACAACACGTTCTTAACACAGTAGGAACAGTATTAGATGAAAGTACTCGCTCACCTGCTCAGCTCTCTGCTCGTTTTCATCACGTCTTATTCATCATCATCTTTCCCAGGCTGAAAACAACAAGGCTGTGATCTGTCACAAGTGTATAAATTCATCTTTTTAGCCTCATTGATGCTAAAATTTGCATTTATCTTACTCTTGAACATGAGCTGCCTATACTCTTCTTCCTTCTGTGTCTGGAAACAGTCAACGCAAAAAGAAAACACTGGGGGAAAAGCCTCCAAATGTCAAGTGTTTATGCACATACATATGTTAAATGAGTTATGGTAACATCCAGTTGCACCATCATTTTCCGAAACATTCGTGACCTGCAGTTGTTAACCCGCAATTTACACTGTAGCTATAAAACCAGCCTTTTGACAGCAAAGATTATGTTTCAAAAAACAGAGACAGAAAGAAAACAAAGGAAGGATTAAAATGATGGGGTTATATCATAGCTCCTATTTGCACATTTTTATTGGTGCTGTTATGTTTAATGTTAATGACGTAATGGTTTGTTGTTTATTCCACTTTTTCAGTTTCCAATGAGAGGATGACTAATATAACCAGGGCACATATAAAATGTTTTAATAGAAATTACACAAAGACAGAAAAATATAATGGTTTCTTTTACCTACATCATTGGTATGATGTCAAATTAGCCATTCTATTTGTTCTTGTGTTTAATCGTGTTTCTTGGTTATTTAGCGCCTTATAATATCTCAAGTAAACAAATGGGCTCCATGGAAGTTGGCACAAGATTCGATCATTTTCATGCTGCACTATTATTGTATATACCTGGATACCTCGGATTTTACGTCTACAGTCTTTATGTGTATATGGTGTTTTTCTTATCTTACACTGGAGACAACTGCCAACAAAGAATTCTTGTACGTGTTTATTTACTCTACATATGAATAAAGCTGATTCTGATTATAACCTGAAATTTTCATTCATGACTTTTCTGTGATGATTTCATTTTTTTAGTTATTTTCATAGATCATTTTTTTTGTGTTGCCCTGAATTACACTCAGTTTTTAGTATTTAACTTATTATTCCAAGTTTGCAACTGTTGTTTGTTTGTTTGGATCCTGGGGAAACGCACTTTCATTTTGCCTGTAGTGTCAAAATGACAATAAACTTGATTTGATTGATGAATATTGATAGAATGCATGGTAAAAGTATTTTTTTAGAGACTTTAATATGATAATTGCATATATTTGCAAATCGTGTATACAAATTGTGGATTGTAGTGGTCAAAATGATCGCTTGCGGCAGCTCTAATAGTCGTAGAATTCACGTTTTTCTAGAATTTAAAGCAGCATTGAATGGTTCAGAGCAATTTCTTCCACATAAATTTCAAATGTCAGACCAAATTTGTTGTTACTTGATGCAGGAAAACCTATGCGGCTCAGCTCTTAAAAAAAAAAAAAAAAGCAGAATAAACTTTTTAACAGGAGTTCCGCAGCATTGTGGTGTAGATTCTCGATGCACCTTATTTGCCAGGGAACTTCAGCCAAGTTCCCGATCAGCATTGTGGAGCTAGACAAGCGTATGGATACACCATGTCTCTGGGCTAAGCCATCAGAGATGTTCGCCTCTCCCTTCAGTGAAAGCGCTCCAGGTCAGTGAAACCTGAGGGGAGAGGGAGAGCCAAGCTGACCAGACCCTGAATAACTTTCATCTCTGATTACACAGCTTCTCTCTCTGGAGTGTACACTTCTCCACCCCGGCATACTGATCAGGCCGATTCAGCCCTCCATGATCACTGCAGCTCACAAACTGACAGACTTGAGAGCCGTCTCTATCCTCCATCCCCCAGCCCGTTCAGCACCTAGGGTTATCGTCAAAAGTCTATAGCCCCTCCGAAGTCTCAGTAGAAATCAGCAGGGCTGGATCGGTGAGAAGGCCCGGGCCAGAGGAAGCCTGGGAGAGGAGGAGAGGTGCTCTGGCTCTTCAGAGACACCCCTCCCGGCTTTTTGAAGGGGGAGGGCGAACAGAAGGAAAATCAATAGGCAAGGAGCAGGAGGCCTGTGATGGCATGGCTAATCGGGTTTCTGCATTAATGTTTCAGACGCTGGGAGAACTCGTTGCCTGGCTTGCTATACTCAGGGCCTCAGCGCAGCCTTGCACAATAAGCAGCAAAACACACCGACACACACACACACACAGGCACCAATATAGCTCGTACATTCAAACACGTTTACCTGCTGAAGCACACAAAAGAAAAGGACATATCAATAACAAGCACTGCTTTCAAACCTGTGTTTCTTTACACATATGGGACATGCAAGCAAATAGAATCCAAAAACTGATGCAGCAAGAACATACTTTAGTTTGTTTAGTTTCAGGTTCTGTGTGCAAGGTGTAGTAGCATCTAGTGGTGAGGTTTCAGATTACAGCCAAATGAACACCGGGGCTCACTACAATGTGAAAGGCCCGCCTTAAGTTTGTTTGGGCAGATGTTAGAGTTTGGTTTAAGCGGGGTACGCACGTAAGGATTTTCTAAATCTGAAGAGATTTCTTATCTGTTCCAGACCCCACACACGAAGATTAAAAAAAAAAAATCAGGCACTGAACAGTTTTGATCGTACTGTGTGTGGTGTGCTCTGATAATCTCGACACACATAAGGATTCTGTCCCACCAGCGATCTAGAATCTAGTCCTCCAAGCCAGAAATCTCGCCTGATCAAATGTGATCGAAGAAAAATGAAGAAACACAGCAACAACCCAAAGACACAACGCGCAGCATGTCGTTTCGGTTGTGGTTCGACTTGGAGACGTTGAACAGACATTCTGGGGCTTCCCACGGCTCCACCAGCTGCTCAGCGTGATATCATGACGTCACTTCTGAGGTCCACTGAACTTTATTTACACCTGCTCGCTTGTTCCTCAGTCAGTTGATAGGCTACATTCTGTTCTACGTCACAATTCACAGTCATGACTCGGGAGTCGTTGCCTTTCCCCACACACACGAAGATTTTTGGTTGGAAATATTGAACAATTTAATATTTACAATTGTTGGCCCCGACCTGTTTCAGAACCAATTATTGGGACAAATTCACTCTTAATGCACCTCAGACCACAGGATGATCTTATAGGATAAACTTATAAGACATAAGATAATCTGGCGTTTGCTGTCCTTGGACGGGAGAAGGGACAATCAGGACAAAAACAGCCCAGTTATCTTTAAACGTGTACCCCACTTTAAAAAGATATTTCCTCAGATTCAAACTCTTAATAAGTGACAATAATGCCACGTAACAGTGGATGCCACCCAATATACGATGAGCATTTTGGGTTACTAAAAGATTGTGGAAACCAAAACAATGATGAATACTACGCTCAATTCACGAAAGTTGATCCCACTACGTTCTGTACGAGACCATGTACAATATTTGTGTAACACGAGACACGCGGCCCAAAAATGAGCTCATGTCGTCTTATAATTGTAAAACATGGTTAATTCTCTTGATTTGTAAACAAACTTTGTGTCCGTCTGCCAGTGAGCACTAGCTCAGTGATCCAGTGACTCCACCCACAACACAAATGCTGCTCAGACAGCGTTAACAGTATTCACACACTCCTTATACTGGGGACGATAAAAGGACGCCTCAGAATGTCACATTTCCTCAGATGTCACGAAGACACAGATGGATCAAATCATAGTTCCATGTAGCCCTCAAAGAGGAGTGGAGTAACATTCCACAGGCCTCAGCTGACAACATTTTCAACTCGATGAGAAGACGATGTGTCGCTCTACGGGAAGCCAATGGTGGACACACACAAGATACAGAGTTGTGATTCCTTTCAGCTGGCCCCCACCGTGTCCACATGCATGTCCCTGAATGCCAGACGCCACTATCCTGTTCTGACGGACAGTAATCTGCACCGCACTGATCAACAAAATAAACTGTGTGTGATTTAACATATAGTGCAACAACTTGAATTAAGCAAAAAAAAAAAAATCTGCCAATGGAACAAGTGAAAATTATCTTGGTAAGATTTCTTTAAATAAGATTTTCCAGATCTATTGTCTAAAAATCAGTTCTTATATCTCACTGAAAAGTTCCTCTTTAGGTGATTCTGTCTGATTTTAAGTGTGAAGAGATATTTGGACTAGAAATGAAAAAAATACAAGCTGTTAATCACACCTGTCAAAGCCCACCACTTCTATTGGCCCTAAAATCTTTTTAACAAAGCAATAATGTAGAACAAAGACCAAAAAAAAATAAAAAATCATTTAGTTCAAGGATCAAGCAAAGTGAATGAGTTCATCAACACTGAAAAAAAAGTGCACTGACTTATCCTAAATCACAGACATACTCATCACTTACACCCCTGCAACACCACTTTGGTCAACAGGCAGTGGACACTTATTTCACACCAGATCCAAGAAAGTGGAGGCAGCTTTTACTATATATGCACCACAAAAAAGGAACACCCTGTCTGATATAAGTAGACTTGCCACATCATTAGCCACTTTTAAAAACAGGTTAAACCTTTTTTTAACAGCATTCTGTTGAGTCGTGTGTGCTCTCGTATGTGCACATGTGCGAGTACATAAGATTGTTTACTTGCAATTGCACTCGTTTTTTATGATTGTTTAAGCACACTGAGTCTGCCTTGTGCATGAAATGTGCTCTATAAATAAAGTTGAATTGAACTGCATTAAAAATAGATTAATGGAAGTCGACTGGAGCCAGGCTTTTCTGTAACTACAACTAATGGCCGTCACAGTGGTCGCTTTTCCATTGGGTGTCTGCACAAAACTTTACCAATATTTACTAAATATTGAAAAAACAGAAGTGCAAAATGTCAGATTTTCCATTAAATCATAAATATGATAATTTGTTGATTTATTATCGTGAGATGACACTTAATCATTCCATAAATATGGTGATGAATGTAAATATAGTATTGATTTACAGATATATTCATTATTATTATTATATATTACCCCTCTATCCCGTACCAAGTTAAAAAAAATTATTCCGTTTCCTGGTGTGTCCACACATACTGCGCCATGTTTTTTTTAAAACTCTTCTTCTTCACTCGTAACTTCCGTCAGCATCCATTTTTGTTTGTTTTTCGTTTTTATTAACGTGACTAATTGTGGAAAAAGGTCTTTCCACTTCAGTTTTGTGTGATACACCAATTGCGCTACACCCGAAAAACCACCTCTTGCCAGTGCAAAAACTTTCAATCGAAAGACGAGAGTTTTGGCGAAATTGTCGTTTTACCATTAGGTAAATTTTATATTCGCACAATTTGAGGGTCAGTGGAAAAGCGACCAGTATCACACCGTAGAATTCTTCTGTGTTTGCTTCACTTTGACGCTGCAGTTGTTGCCCTTCGGTTCCCAGTGAAAATCTGAACGGCATTTGTAACTGAGCCACGGCAGTCGCAAACACACCGACTCAAGGTTGCGACACCAGTGTGTGGTTCTAGCCATGCATGATGTATTTAAATCAAAGAGCAGGAGCTGATAAGACAAGAGGTCTGGTCTCAGGGACAGTTTACCTGAATCCAGCAGAGAGCGAGGGAAGAGGAGGAGTAAAAGAAACTGCCCTGAAAAATGCAAGCCGTAGGTCACTGTTGAGATAAGCCCTAAAAACTGGAGATTGCTGGTGTGTGTCAGTGTGTGTCTGTGAGTGTGAGAGCCAGATAGAGAGGCAACAGGCATAGCTGTGTTGGAGGATCAGTCCTCCCAAACACTGAATCATAATCTCTAAACTCTGCTGGCATTCGGTGTTTATGCCACAGTTTCCACATTGCTTTCCTCTGACATTAGCTGTGTATAAATCAGGCTGCGACAGACAGGCAGCTCCCTTCCAGAGGCTGGTACGGCAAGGGGAGCTGCCACGGGCTGCACCCTGGGCCCCCACCACCGCCCCCGAACGCCGCCACCCGCCCCTTCTCGCCACACCACCAGATGTGCTCTGCTATCTGCTACGCCCCCCTCCCCAAACACACATCCACAGAGGCACCTTCTTCCCACCCCTCACCCTGACACCACAGTTCCTCCAACTATGCTGAAATATTCACTCGGTTCTCTCCTACGCTCTGACTGGGCCGGTCCACAGCTCGCGCAACAATAACAACAATCATTGTTTAAGGCTCGCAAAAGTTGTCCTCACCCAACCTTACATTTACGAAGAAATCATTTAAAAGGAAAGCACTGCAGCCCGAGCCTTCAAGTGCAGCTATCTTCAAAGTTACAGAGCCTTTATGTGGAACATTTCTGCACAATATTCCCTCAAGGTGCACTTTATTGCTGTGTGTTACATATAGAGTCATGGTTTCACATATTGAAGCATTACCATTATTAAATGTCATTATAAGGCCAGCGCTGGAAGAAGCATTCACATCCTTTATTATAGTAAAATTACAAAAACTTGACTGAAAATCAAAGTTTTTCACTCAAACTGTTTCTTCAAGGTTCAGCGCCTGATATTCTTTTGTCATCATAGAGGACAAACTCTTTTCTCCTGATACAATGCAAGTGGCTGGAGAAGAACGGAGGCTTCTGCCATTGTTTCAGAGATGGAAAGGGTTCAAAGGTGCCTGAAAGATTTAATCTCCTACTATAAACATTTTCTTAGATGTGACTCTACTGCTTTACTCCATGTTACAGAACAGGTCAGCTTCATGTAAAAGTACGTCAACATCTGAAACAAATGTGCTTAAAAGACCCAAATTTCCACCTTTAACCAAAACATCTACTGATGGAACTGTCTAATAACTGCTGATCCACTAATCCTATCGATCCATGTAAATAATTGGTGTAAAATGCAGTTTTTCATCTTTTCGTGGTCATCAGATATGACCCATTCGGACGTTCAGAGGCTCTGTAGTTACCATGGAAACACCGTCATCTTCTACAACATTGATTCACCAGTAAAACCCACGGAGTTGGACGCAGTTGGTTTATGTTCAGTTAATGAGGGATTTGACTGAAAAAGACACTTTTTTTCCAGTTCTTTCTGTTTCTCATATAATGACCCTCAACTTTACTCTGAGCTTTTATGAACATCTACATCAGTGAATTGAATATAGGAAATACAGGACTTAGACTAAAAAAAAAAAAAACACAAAAAAAACACAAAATACTTAGGATAATATTATAATAAATGGTGATAAATCACTTAAGAAAAGTCAAATCTAGAGAAAAAACTATTTTGGAAGAGCCACAAAAGTAGCACTGGATATTTATGGGTTAAAGTAGGAAGATTCAAAGTGCTCAGCGTGACGTACATGTCAGTTTTTTGGAGGTTTTAGATTCATTTTACACCAAGATGTATGTCACTGCTGTCCATTTTTAGGGTTGAGTTCAATTTCAGTACATTATATAATATTGGTAATTTAATCTACAGCCATGCATCGTGTTCTGCAAAATCAAAATGTTTGTAGTGTCACTGTCCTGTGAGAACCGCACGTCTCAAAATATTCCTACACGTTTCATAAGCTCAGAAAGCAGGTTTTATTCATCAAAAGAAGTACAAAAAAAAAAAACTATATGCCACTAATACAGGTAATTTTCAGAACGTATTTTTTTCTGCCATGTCGGAAATAAATTCTGTACATGCAACGACAAACTGGTACAAACGGAAACAAACCATAGTTAAAACAGTAATAATACTGGACGTATCAGACTCACAGGCTTTAATCTGTCATGAAGGTGTGGTTCAGTTGTAAACTTGCATTACCTTAAGTGTTCATTGCGGAAGCGTATTCTTTCCATGATGTGGATTTGTCCGTAACGTCGGTCTGGTCCGGTCTCCCAAAGGTATCGATGCTGACCTCTATCTACTGCAGGTCATACGCTGATTTATACACCTGGATTTGATGTTTCAGGTGCGGCTTCATTTCACAAAGACAGTCTCTCCATTTATCCTGAACACAGTGGAGTTTTGAGAAATATTCATGTTGGCAACCGTTCTTAAAAACCTCTGTTTTTGTGACCTGAAACACTGTTAATGTCTGCACCAGAGGCTCAAATGAGAAAAATATACACATTAACAAATAAAAAAGACCCAGTGCTACTTTTATGGTGGTTCGCAAATGATTTTTTTTTGTCTACATTTACCCTTTCTTAAGTGATTTATCACCATTTATTGCAATATTATCCTCTTTATTTTAAGATAAGATAACATAAGATAAGCTTTATTGTCCCTGGGGGAAATTCATTGTGGGTAATAGTGCAAGGGGGCTGCAACTCCATACAGAAAACACAATACAAACAAGAAGACGTCTCAGTGCAGACACAAAACAATAAATAATACTGTAGACACATGACAGCAGTAAATAACACCAACCATACTATGACATGGCATACTGACGCATGAGACAGTATGCAGCACCAACAGATAAATAAATAAAACTCTTGCACAGCCCTAAATCCATAGGCAAAGCAAGTGTATTTGTATAGCACTATTCATACACAGGGTAATGCAAAGTGCTTTACAAAGGCAGAAAAAGATGAATAAATAAATAAATAATCACAGAAGAATAAAAGACATTAGAAATCACAAAAAGGGTAAAACAAAAAATAAATAAATTTAAAAAACACCAAAACATGCAACAACATCGCAAGAATTAAAAGCCAGTGTGATTAAAATATCATCAATAAAAGATGAGACACCACCATCAATAAATAGGGCTAAAATGTGCTTTAAAAAAATAAATAAATAGTAACCAACCACTGAAGAATTGTGCATTTTTTTTAAGTAAAACTCAGGTATTTTTCTGTATTTAATTCACTGATCACGTAGATGTTCACAAAAGCTCAGAGTCAGAAAACTGAAGAAAAAGGGACTTTTTCGGCAAATCGATCATGAACTGAACATAAACCCAGTGTCTCCATCCACTGTCATTTCTCCAAGTCCATGGGTTTTACCGGTGAATCAACGTTGTAGAAGATGATGGTGTTTCCACGGTAACTACGGAGCCTCTGAACGTCCAAATGGGTCATATGTGACGACCGTGAAAAGACGACAAGGTAGATTTTACACCAGTTATTTACACGGATCGATAGGATTAGCGGTTCGACAGATATTAAACACTTTACATCAGTAGATAGTTTTGGTCGACGGTAGATGTTTGGGTCCTTATGGGTTAATGTAGACTCACTCCAAAGGAAACAACTTATGTTTCAGTTGGTCACAAATCACTACCAGACCAACAGTGTGGAGTAAAAAGTACAAGAGTGGTGGCATACAATACTAAAAGAGCATGAAACCATAATACTTAAGACTGTTCAGAAATATGTGCTTAAAAGGTAAACGTAAGCTATTTTGTTACAGATAGGGACAGAAGGCTATTTTATCTGATAACTTTTTCCACTTTCCTCCAGCTGATGTTCAGTTGTTACCAGATTAGAGAATTACCCACTAGTTTGTCCTTTGTTAAGTGTCAAAAAGTCAAGTGAAATCGCCCAAATCAAATGAAAATCTGAAGATAGTTTTTAAAAAGCAACAAGGGAAATGTTAGAGATGTTCAAGGTGTGTTCCACCAAAAGTTAAATAAAAAAATTAAACAAACAAAAAAAAAAACACCAACAAAAAGCAGGTTATTAAAAAACTATTATTAAATGCATATATTTTCAAGTACATAGAAGGGAAAATGAATGTGCTTGTGAGATGAATCGATAAAGCAGGGTTTATACATTTGACAGGAACAATAGATGCTTGAAGAACAAATTAAATATCAGACTCACCAAAGACTTTTTCCTTCAAGGACAATAACTCAACTTCATTCTAAAAGGTGTTATTGCCCATCAATGAGGTCTCCAGATTTTACGTACACAACTGAGACTGCAGAGTTCACCACGTAGAAGCCAAACACAGCTTTGTATCACTCAGCACCTGCAGCTCATCACTAACTCAGGTGATTGACAGGGTGACAGACCAGGCTCCGCCCACATGGCTGAGGCGACACCGGCTCGGGTGAAGGAGGAGGATCTGAACGCGCATCCACATTATTAACATGAATGTGGATGACAACTTAGTTGGTAGAATTTTTGGGTGCAGTTTGTGCTGAAATTATCAAACATGGAAATTTTGGTGCATGTGTGAATAGTTTTTTCAACAGTGGTTCCAAAACTTTTCAGCCTTTAACCCAAAAGACATATTTTGTGTCATTTCATGTCATTTTTTTGTAATAAGACGTCCTTTACTGTCCCCATAGGGAAATCTGGTTTGAGCATTAGTGCTGCAAAACAGACGGATTGAAAAAACACAACATATTAACGCTTAAAGACCCACAACTGTTTTTGGTTACAACTTCCAAATTATTATTTTTTGTCTTTCCCAAGAGATTTATCATCATTTATTCATTTATTTATCACTCATTCATTATATTATCCTCTGCCATTTGCATTTTTCAGTGAAAATCTCATATTTTCCCACATTTAATTGACTGATCATGTAGATGTTCATAAAATAGTAGCGTACATTCAAAGGTTATTATATCAAAACACACAAAACTGAAGAAAAAGTCACTTTTTCAGCAAAATACATGATTAAATGAACGTAAAAACAAGTGTTTACAAGCAACACCCTGAAGAAGGCGAAGACCGACACGTTTTTTTTTTTGTTTTTTTTTAACTCCAGCCCCAATGAATTAATCTACAGGCCCTCATGAAATAAAGGCTTTTTACAAGTTCTCATATTTCCAACCAAGTGAGTGCCTGGATTTTTGTCTTTTTCCTATTGTCATTTATCAAACTTCATGAGTTTTACCGGTGAACCAATGTTGTGAAAGATGACAGTGTTTCCACGTTCACTTCAGAGCCTCTGAACGTCCAAATGGGCCATAACTGATGACCACGAAAAGATGACAAACTGCATTTACTGACAGAATTAGTTGGATCAACAGTTAAACATTATAGATCAGTAGATGATTTTGGTTGATGGTCGATGTTTGGGCCTTTATTATTTAAAATACAATGATGTAGTGTGACAGATAAGTGCAATAATAATAATAATAATAATAATAATAATGATGCAAGAAACCAAAAACAAAAAAGCTTACTGACCTTGGGTTGTGAAATGTCATTTCTCATTTCTATCCCTTGTTTCTCATTATCTCACTCACGTTTGCGTAGAAATTAAGACAAAATGTACCAAAACAGACAAAGAAGAAGCTAAGAATTTAGGTGTTTTGTGTATCACATATACAATCGGTTAAATAAAATGTATATTGCTGTTTTAACGTATGATTTCATTTTATATTAACCCATAAAGACCAAAACAGCCACTGACAAGCTAAACCATCCACTGCTCTAAACTGTTTAATACCTGTTGATCCTGTAGATCAGTACAGCATTCAGCATTTTACTGTGTTATGCAGTGACAGTAAACATATGAATCCCATCCACATAAAACATAAATAAGTGGCATAAGTTCAGGACATCTTTAGGAAACCAAAGGTACATGGAGGAGCATCATGGGAAATAGACTCTTAAGCTTTTGATTAACACTTCACTGTAATTTGTTGACTGGAATTACATTAAGCTAATCTGTGAATGATTGTGTTTTACATGGACACGCTAAATAATACACATAGTACTTTTAAATGGTTTCCAGCTCAGTTAAAATTAAAACTCAACTCTGTGACAAACCCTCATTGAAGTCTGTGTTTTTACAGCTGACAAATTCCTCTTTCTGTGCATGTTGGAGAGTTCTGTCAGGTTCAGACTCCGACCCTCGGGGACATCTTTCATGTGTCGGTGTGTGCTGTAATTAAGGTTTTTGTTTTTTTTTTTTTGCCTTCCAGAAATATTGCATTTCACAGAACTGAAAAAAGCATACATTGCATGCGATAATGGACTACACGTGTTCCTGTTTGCACATAAAACATGCTCTGCGAAGACCTCGTACAAACGCTCCAAAGTTGCCCTCAGATCTCGGAGCAGTGCCATTCTTCAGTGACAGTATTGATTGTTCAGCTGCAGACACTCCTTTCTTCTCCGCTCTGACTCCCAAAGTGGTGATTCTGAGAAGCAGAGTCCCTTCAGCACCATTTGTACTTGTGCTTGTGTCAGGCGGTGTCTTATTGCTTCCCTCCGGGGCCTCAGCCTGGACAGAGGTGGACCGGAGAGCTGAAATGCCTTATTCATGGAACTTGGATGTATTCCTCCTCAGCACGGGGACGCAGATAGAAAACAGTGATACTTCCAAGTATCACAGACTCGATAAGCACTAAGGAACACAGGGATGGCAAATACTGAGGAGCCGCAACAAGGGAGTTCAACGGTGTGTTCTTTGCCTTACCTTTGTTACTGCCTTCGATACTTTACAATGTTCTGTTTAAATTTGTGGTTTCTCTTTGCCTTTCTTTCACCTTTGTG
>JAPQRP010000019.1:971012-1001644 GCA_037367295.1 Apogon hyalosoma
TGTTTTAGTCACATGATGCACACAGGAGTTAGGACTGGATTGCATAACCATTGTTTTTGAGGACTTTTGATGGTCTAATAATTTTTTCCCTGACTGTAGTTCACTTTGCTGGACGTCCTCCAGAGTTGGGGTCTGCTCCAGGTTTCTGCCTGTTGCAGAAAAATGTTCCTCGCCGCTGCTGCCAAGTGTTTGCTCCTGGAGGATTCTGTTGGGTGTCTGTTTATTGGATTATTAAGAGTCTGGTCTGATGTTATTATTATATATTATTATACATTCTTGCCCATAAAGTTGGAATAAGAAAATTCTTCTTTTTATTTCTATTCATACACATCAGTCATAACTTTGCAGTGATTACATACTGAGTCCCAGTTACACTTTATCTGTTAAAAATAAATCGCACGATCACAAACATTTCATGAGAAGATGTAAAAATATTTTATTCCAACTTTATGGGCAACACTGTATTATCCTGTCATTATTAGTGACCAATAAAAACAACATTGTGCTCCATTTTGAGTCATGAGATACTTATCTTCAAATCATTCAAACTTTATTTATGTAGCATCAATCATGTCATGATCCTCAAGTCCACACCCTGTGGCATCAAAAGGCCCCGTGGAGAGGACGTCGGATCCTCGGAGTCCAACCACAGACCACGCCTCACAACAATGTCCAAGGACCTCCAGTGCAAAACGACAGGGAAGAAGATGGTGGAAGGGACCCTCCCTCAGCTACCCAGTAAAGCTGAGAGGCCAAAAACTGAGCTGTCCACACCCCGTGGTATCAAAAGACCCTGTGGAGAGGACAAGGCCAGCATCAGATCCTCAGACTCCGACAAGAGACCACGCCTCGCACAGCAATGGCCACACTGCAAAAAATCTAAATCTTACCAAGTGTGTTTTTCTCATTTCTAGTCAAAGTATCTCATCACACTTAAAATAAGACAGAATCACCTAAAGAGTAACTTTTCAGTGAGATATAAGAACTGATTTTTAGACAATAGATCTGGAAAATCTCATTTCAAGAAATCTCACCAAGATAATTTTCACTTGTTGCACTGACAGATTCATTTGCTTGATTAAACAAAAAAAAAATATTCAATTAAACAAAAAAAATCTTGAATTGGCAGAATTGAATTGAAGATTTTTTTTTTTAAATTTTGCTTAATTCAAGCACAAAAAAAAGCTGCCAATGGAACAAGTGGAAATTATCTTTATAGGACTTCTTGAAATAAGATTTTCAAGATCTATTGTCTAAGAATAAATTCTTATATCCACTGAAAAGTTCCTCTTTAGGTGATTCCATCTTCTTTAAAGTGTGATGAGATATTTGGACTAGAAATGAGAAAAATACACTTATTAAGATTTTGATTTTTTCCAGTGACAATGGTGTTTTAAAAGTTTTTTTGTGTGAGAATTGCACAATCACATCCAAATTTCATGCGTCGAGGGGCTGAAGTCTAAAAAAAAGAGGTATGTGTAGATGATAAATCCTTAAATAAAAGCAGAATGACCAGGATGGATAGATTACAGATCAACTCCAAAATAAACACCATTATTTCATTTACATGTTTGTTTGTTTTTTTTTCCACAGGTTGAAGTTACAGAGAGGTACAGTTTATGTAACATGACCTTTGAATAATGATACCAGTGAATCACCTTGAACTGAATGAACCTGCCGGCTCTTTATTGAACAGCTATGAAAACAGGGAAGTGCAGTCCTCCACTGTATTGATTTCCTTTTCCTGAGTCTTTCTTTACACAGATGGCAAATCCAGAATCTGTACAGAAGTGATTCACAAATTTAATGATATGCCTCTTACGCTGTGTCTCTGATTGGTGGAGAAACGAAGTGGAGGATATTTGGGAGTTTCAAGATTCTATTTCAAGCTTCATTTTAATGTACTTCAGCCCAGTCACAGATAAAATTAGTGTGTATGGTTCAGCATAGTGAAATGCCCACAAAACAACTCCCCGAACAAACAAAAATGAGAAATACAAGACAACATTTGGACACATAGTAGTTGTAAAGATCACATAGTATAATTAAGAATATACAGTACTGTGCAAAAGTCTTATTCCACCTTTATCTTTGTTGTTTTTCTATGGTTGAAATAATCATCCACACTAATTTTTCACTCTTTATTTCACATACAACAAGAAAATTCAGCACAGCTTTAAAAGACACACAAAAAAACTGAATTAAATGTGTTGTAAGGGTTAAAGTCACTATTTAGTGGGACCTCTGACCCCATGACAAGAAGCAGCATCAGAATATTAATGCCATAAATCAGAGTTTGTTTTTGCTGTTGGACATACGTCACATATATATCCATATTGGATCAGAACTGAGAGTCACGTGGGACTCCTGAAGGTGATGGTTGCCTAGAACTTTCCTCCCGACAAAATCTCCTAATTTTCACGTGCATTCCACAGTTTTAGCCCAAATTTTGTTACAAAGACATGTAAAGTAGAGCACAACACAGTTCATCCGCTTAGGCATATCTATTTCAAATGTACTTTCTCCTCTCATGTTTGCTGCTTCTAAGAGTAGAACAGCAACGCAAGGAATAAACTATACTCGTGAAATCGCGTTGTATGTCACGCCAGTTCTTATGGCATTTGGTGTGCTTGTGGTGCTAGGTAACGTGACATAATAATAATAATAATAATTATTATTATTATTATTATTATTATTATTATTATTATTATTATTATTATTATGATAATACTAATAATAATAATAATAATAACAATATATTTTATTTGTATAGTGCTTTTTGTGGTACTCTAAGACACTTTACATACAGCAGATAAAAACAAATCAGACACATGGAAAACAAAACACTTACACATATCATGAATATCGTGGATATCATGAATCGCATACAGATAACGTACCATTTTTAATTGGCGCGTCATCTGTACGCATTATAAGCTTTCCGCGTGTACAGACTGATCTCATGAAACCGCGCTGTATGCCACGCCAGTTCTTATTGCATTTGTTGTGCTATACGTACACGTTTTCATCCTTTCGCGTGTTAGTCAACGTCATTTGATGGCGTGTCAAAGTACGCCAAGATCTCCGGTTTAGATATCCGTAATCGCCAACCCTAAATCTAACCGCTAACTCTAACCGCTAACCTTAACCGCCAATCGCGTGGTATTTGATGCGGTGTGAACATATACACCAACGTGATATCATGAATTGCGTACAGACAATGCACCGCTTTTAATATTGTATGTTCACGCCGCGTAAAGTAACATGCGATTAGTGCAATTAGCGGCGAGCGCGATTAGCGTTTACGTTTAGGGTTAGGGGAGATCTTAGCGTACTTTGAGACGCCATCAAATGCCGTAGAATAACACGTGAAAGGATGAAAACGTGTACGTATAGCACGACAAATGCAATAAGAACTAGCGTGACATACAACGCGATTTCATGAGATCAGTCTGTACACGCGGAAAGCTTATAATGTGTACAGATGACAATTAAAAATGGTACGTTATCTGTATGCGATTCATGATATCCATGATATTCATGATATGTGTAAGTGTTTTGTTTTCCATGTGTCTGATTTATGTTTTTATCTGCTATATGTAAAGTGTCTTGGAGTACCACGAAAAGCACTATACAAATAAAATGTATTATTATAATTATTATTATCATTATTATTATCATTATTATTATTATTATTATTATTATTATTATTATTATATCACATTGCCTAGCACAACAAGAGAAGCTTTAATGGGACTTCAAGTGATTTTGAAAAAACAGTGCAGGCGATGGTTCAGGATAGCAGGATACTTAAAGGACTACAAGAGGACGTTTCCAGCGTTAAGACAGCGCAAGCTAAAACTAGCCAGGACATTACAGCCATATATAACAGGCTGAACTAAATGGGTTGTAAAGGTTAAAGTGACTATTTAGATTGACCTCTGACCCCGTGACAAGAAACAACTCATGGTATGTGGTAAATGAAACCCAGTATAAAACATCAGTAAATTAATGCCATAAATCACAACTTGTTTTTCCTTTTGCACATCCTTCACATATATCCATACTGGATCTTAATGCAGAGAATGACAAATGCATACACGTAAACATTAGAACTTTACTGAACCAACGAGCAGAATAATGTCGGAGTAGGACATTAACACAATACTCTACAAAGTGACATTCAGTGAACAACAAACCAGGCTCGTCACCACCAACGTATGAATGATGCACTTGTTCCCGGTAAATCTGTGTCATTCAACCACCACTCCCTCCCAGTCGTGACGCTTTTCATGGAGGAACTGAACATAGTTAGTTGGGTTGAGGACAGACCTATTGTAGTGAGAATGGGATGAGAAAGCGAGTGTGTGTCATGGTACATGTTTTCAGAAGTGAAAGCCTTCTATCTCTGCCTGAATGCATTCATTTTAGTAGATTAATGAAATATTCAACATGTACAGTAGAGGTTTTCAACACCTACATAAAATAAAGTTGTGACTCATTAACTGTGTGTCAGAGGTCGGGAGGATCTGTGAAGAAATGGGTCATTTGTTTGTGAAAGACTGAAATATATTTAGTAATAGAGGAGTGAAACCACATTGTTTAAGATGATTTTTCTCGATCGTTTGTCTGATTCCATCTACAGTAGAACCTGGCAGTATAAATGCCCCATTCTGTAAGTAATTTGCTTTAAGAACCGCAGTTTGTACTTATTTTTGTCTTGAAATACGAGCGGAAATCCGCAGTACGAATGAGCTTCGTAGTAGCAGAGGAGGCTATCTCTACAAGTCAATTAAAAGAAGTGTTGGCAAAGTGGACAGAAGTTTCTGATTTTGTAAAAAAAAAAAAAAAAAAAAGATCCACACAAATTTGGACAAATTCATAGTTGTTAAGCTCACATAGTATGATACGGAATATACAGTACAGTACAAAAGTCTTATTCCACCTTTACCTTTGTTGTTTTTCTATTGTTGAAATGATCTAATGTGATATGAAAATGTGTAAATACACACATCACTTTTAATTGGCGTGTTATAAGCTTTCGGCGTGCACAGACTGATGTCATGAAATCGCATTGTATGTTCACACCACGTCAGACACCACAGACTGAGGGTTGGGGCTAGGGTTAGGGGTTAGAGTTAGGGTTAGGGGTTAGGGTTCGGGCTTGGGGTTTAGAGTTAGGGGTTTAGGGTTAGGGTAGGGTCTCAAATGATCATACATATTAATTTCTCACTCTCTTTTCTTCACATACAGCAAGAAAATACAGTAAATATTTTATATATAAATATATGTGCACAGCCTTGGCAAAGTGGACAGAAGTTTCCAATTTTGTTTAAAAAAAAAAAAAAATCATCCAGACAAATTAAGTTCAGGTCGTGCAGCTGCTTCATTTAATGACAATGACCTGGCACATTTTGATAACATTTTAAAAAGCAGAACAAAGCAGATTTCTCTGGATAGGTTTTTAATGAAACGACCTGCGAGTGGGGACAGTGATGAAAGTGAAGACAGAAAGAACAAACTAAGTGAAGTGAGAGAGAAAATGGCAGAAATTGTTCTATCTGATGCTTTAATGGACAGAGATTCTCCTTCCAACAATAACCCTCCTCCAACCCTCCTTAAAGGGAAATGAGTAAGAAAAACAGTTTATTTCTTTTGCATTCCTTTTATTATGTTTTTTAGAATTGTGGTTTTCTTTCTAACAGCACTTCTGTTTTAAAAACCCTTATAAAATGATTTTTGGGTGGTTTTGGGGGCTGGAACGGATTCATTATTTTTCAATTTATTTCAACAGGAAAAACTGATTTAGAAAATGAGCAAAACGCAAAATGAGCTCAGTCATGGAACAAATTAAACCTGTCTTGTCAGATTCTACTATACATAGATAAGAAGATGGTGACACTAGGGGTCAGGTCTACGTCGGACTCACCGCCATGAGGCGTTCACTGGCTGTCCCTTACCCACATCCGCACAGCGATCAGCCACAAACAAACCCACTGAAGCCATGCTCAGTGGGCCGCAAATGCAGTGTGTTGAGCAGATGTGAAAAAGTATCACTGGTGTAGTCGCACACTTTTTCCAGCGAGCAGCATCGCAGACACCCATACCAGATGCCGTGTGTGCCCTGGGCTCAGAGGCATCACTGCGAGGGGGAAAAGCCAGTGCGGGGAAATAAGCACCTGTCATGTGCCAACTGAAGTGTTAAGTGCACAAATTGTGGAGGCGAGGGTGATGTTTCCGCAGGGGTGACAGCTCTGGGTCTGGGTGCCATGTCATGGCCTGGCATATCATGTGGAGCCCCCCCCTCTCCCCACTTTTCCCTCCCTCTCTCCCACTCCCCTGCAGCCCACCCCCAGCTCTGCCGCTCGCTGAGGGGTACAATGGCAACTATTATTTACTGGATGTCTGCCTCATTTCCTCAAATTCACCCTGGCTGGCCATCATACGGCCACAGGGGGTGTGCTGCCCCCCCTTTTGTCATCGCTGAGGGGCGGCAGTGGCAAAACAATCTCTGGCGAGCATTTAGATCATTTATTCAGAGCGCTGGGTGTCAGCCGCAAACCAAATTGCACACATTTGTGCATGGCGGTCCTCGCTCCTCGCTCGCCTTTCCCTTCAGGTTGGGCATGAATGTGAGCCATGGAAGGTGCATCAGGCCCGGGTGTCAGAGGGACTCTTAACAAACCAACACTAATAACACATGAAGGTCTTGCTGTGAACAGTGTGAAACTGCGAAATGTATGATAAATTGACCATGCCAGGGGGGCTTTATGGCTGTGAAGTGCTGTGGCTGGTCGCAGGCATTGTTATGACTATGGGTATTTAGGATCATGGGAGTTGACAGTGCACTACTGGCAGCCATGTAAGCCAGATTTTTTCTGGGTTTTTGTGCACCAATGAACAGCAGTCACAGGGTAAGAGAGAGAGAGAGAGAGAGAGAGAGAGAGAGAGAGAGAGAGAGAGAGAGAGAGAGAAACAAAACAAAACACACACAAGTTTTCCAGCATTACAGAATTTTGCAAAACTTCAAGGACATGATAAATGCCAGCAACCTGGTCTAATGCTGTTAGAAGAACAAGAAGGAAAAAAAAAAAACATCATGCACTAAGATGACAGCAACTTTAAATACCTTTCTTTTCATGTGACCACCTGTTGTTAAGGTGTGAGCTGCCCCAGGGTATGACTAAAGGAATGAACGGGTCTCAGAGATGAATGGCTGCAGAGATACATAGA
Organism: Apogon hyalosoma; assembly: GCA_037367295.1. Lineage (NCBI taxonomy): Eukaryota > Metazoa > Chordata > Actinopteri > Kurtiformes > Apogonidae > Apogon > Apogon hyalosoma. The sequence goes on from JAPQRP010000019.1 coordinate 978,246, forward strand.
TAGAAGGCAGGTAATCATTTTCGACTAATGGTTCCCTGATGTTAAAATATCGGTACATGACACTGGCTCAGCAGTCTGCAAACATCTGCAGGAGACAGATGAGAACCATATGAGAGAACAGACCTGCGTTTGTCTTTGCCTCTGCTCCCACCTACTGGACCTGCAGCGTCACATTCATAACATGTTACCATATATGTTCATGACAACCTGTTATAAAACACGCAGCGTTGTTTTTCTTCACGAAGAATCCACTAAAAGATGATACAGATTATTCTTACTTCTTCATGCATGTTATATTTCATTGGAATAGACACAACTCTGAACTTTTCCTGCAGATGTAAAAGAAACTGATTGTTCTCTGCTGCCACCTGTTGGAAAACTGTGTTAAATGCAACCGTCAAAGAAACATTTGACTTGTCTTTATAAATGATTTTTTAGAATTGCTGTACTGGTTCATAGAGTTCATTTTTGGTCAGGTTTGCTTAAAGTCTATGAAGCCTTTAGTACCGTCTAGTCTTCTGGAAGTGACTTTTTTTTTAACATTCTTTTTATTGAACATTTTCAAAATTATACAGTCCAGTGCAGCGTATACATGTTGTATGAAATATACAGCAGATCCAAAATATGTCTACAGCGATGATCTCACCAGTCTGCATGAAGTCTATTTCAGGCAGTTGCAGTCTAAGTTCCCAGATTCTCCAGCACTTTTCCAAACTGTGCGGTAAAGATGTCCTTCTGATCGTTCATATAAAATCTTAGTCTTTCCAGAGAAATACAGTCTGATATCAAAGACTTCCACGGATGCACTGAAGGAGCTTCTTCTCTGACCCATTTGGTCATAACAGCCTTTTGACCCAACGTGAACAAAAAATTAATAGTATACTTATGATTTCTCAATGATTTAGGGATAGACACAATAATGGGTTAGGCTGTACCTGATGCTTAATTACCACACTAACCTCAACACATACGGTTTGCCTAAACTGTTGAATCTTTTCACATTCCCAGAGGCAGTGAAGTCTTGTCCCAACGATGGAGGTGACTTTTTAATTATCCTTAAAGTTAAAACAAGTATCTTTAAAAAAAAAAAATCATTTTATTGCGGGCCAGGTGCAAAACACGTCAGCTCTACGTGCTGTAACAGAGGGGGCAGTTTCAAATGAAATATACTGCACTGTATTGAAGAGAAAGTACTATAACAAGCAATATTCATACAAAAATATTAGGCTATCAACTGAGAGTGGATTAAGGATCAGAGAGGTTTAGAGCCCTGCCTCATACAGAAGTCAGAATAACTGGAAGAAGACATGAAATAGCTGAAAACTATGACATTTTAAGTTACATTTTTGAAAAAATAGTTAAGACTGAACAAATACATGACATAATATGAATATAAAGTAAAATATACAAGGCCTTCTACACTACGGTGGCCCAGAGGGTCAAATAGCCCAAAAAATGATGGGCACCGCCCATTTATTGCAGTTGGACCCCTTCTTAAATCATCATTTTGTGTGGACTGTGGTGGACCTTAACCTTAAGCAGACACGGGAACCTTATTTAATTGTTTAAATGAGCAACGCCATGATTGTGGAACTCCACAGGAAGCTCCACTTCTCCTCCTCCCAAAATAAGATAATTTTAGAACTTTTTGTAGTTAATATTCATCAAAATAAAATTAAATGTCAGGCAGCTGAACAATTCAACACCGTAATCGCACAATTGCTTACTTGCACTGGTTGTTCACAAAGTTGCAGTCGACTTTTCACGTTAGTATTATCTTAGCAACAAGCCTTCACACATTTACCAATGAAAACTAACCCCAACCATACCCTAACCCTGACCTTAACCATTTAACACCCATGCCTAACCTTAAGAAGACGCATAAACCTTATTTAATCATTTAACCACTTTGCAAACTATATTAATGTAAATATTTTTTTTAATTAACTTTATTTTTAGCGCACCGACCTCCACTTCCGGTGGGTTACTTCCTTAGCATTAGCCACATTAGCTGAAGGCCTTAAAAATTTTCAGTCCATGCTTTTATTTTTTGTGGTGGCCTTAATTTTAAAGCAAGAGACCTTTCAGGGAAACAGCACCCCCCATAACTGAAAAGGTGGGTGATGTTTGGTTTGTTTGTTTGTTTTTTTTTTTTTTGATGAACCTTATTTAAAAAGTGAAGGGTTTTCTTTTTTAGGCATATGAAGCTTTATATTTTCAAACATTCTTTTTTTTGATAAATGCACCTTTTTTTTTGCTCAATTTTATTTTGAGACATTTTTTGTAGAAGACTATTTTATTTGAGGAGATTATTTAATTAAAAAAAAAATCATACATGTTTATTTTATTTCTTTGTACAAATTTATTTTTTATGAAATTTTTTTTTTTTTAGGAGATAGCTTTTTTTCATGCAAGTGTATTTTTATTTGAGGAGTACATTCATTTTTCTCAGATACTTCTTTTTAAATAAATCACAATCTGTTTGTTTGTTTTTTTTCTTGTAGTGGATAATTTTTGGGGCTGTTGCACCTCTGGGCCACTGCACTACACACATACATACACAGAGTATTGTCTCTAGGCAGTTATAATGTTGTGATCTTTCAAACTGCAAAAACAAATTATTACACAAATGCATTTCAGCTGCAAACAAAAGCTTCCAAAGACGTCTCATCTGCGTAACATTAATAATAATGCTGAAAACTACTTTTGTCTTGGAGAACCACGGTTACACATGGAAGAGAAACCTGGGAGAGGGCAGCTTTGGCCAAGTCGTTTGCGCTTATTCGGCCAGAAAGAAGATAAACTTTGCCATAAAGATCATTGACACAAAAAAGGCAGATTCTACCTATTTGGAAAAGTTCCTGTCAAGAGAAAAGGACATCAGCAAATGTTTGGTTCATCCAAACATTGTCAAAACTGTTGAAATCTTTGAACAAAACAGGAGCAAGGTAAGAATGATTTTAGTTACAGTATTTTATAGCTACTGTAGTAAAGGTACTACCCAGTATTTTTCTACTAAATCAGCATTTTTGGGAAGTAGTGAACCTAATGTAATGAAACCATTTGGGCCTTTAAGGGTTAAAAGAAGATTTATAGCAGAAAGATGACAATATGAACACAAATATGACATGCAAACATTGAGGGACAAGAGTTACCTGCAGTTTATGTGAGTTTGCCTCACATTAATGGCACATTCTAACTGTGTTGCACTTTTAGGTGTTCTTGGTGATGGAGTTCTGTGAGAACGGAGACTTATCACAGTACATCCAAGTCAAAGGACCTTTATCTGAAGGCATAAGCTGCAGATTTTTCACACAGATGTGCCAAGCAGTCCAGTACCTTCACAGCAACGAAGTAACCCACAGAGACCTGAAATGTGAAAATCTGCTGCTGGACAAGTTCAACAACATTAAAGTGTGTGACTTTAGCTTCAGCAAGAGGCTCAGGTACAAAGACAACAAAATGGAGCTGAGTACAACCTTCAGTGGGACTCCTCAGTACGCAGCACCGGAGATTTTAAGCAGTTGTCCGTACAACCCCAAAGTGTCCGACGTCTGGAGTATGGGGGTTGTCTTGTATATGATGCTCTACGCAACACTACCTTTTGATTCCAGCAACATCAAAGAAATGCTGCAAAGTCAAATCCAGCACAACATCTTCTTCCCAAATACGCCACCTGTTTCACCTTCAGCAAAAGAGCTGATTGAAAGGATCCTGCACCCGGCTGTGGAGCACCGGATGACGATCACTGACATTTTTAACAGTGCCTGGGTGTCGGAGAGAAAGGATGATTTCGAGTCTTCCACTCCAGATCTATGCTCAAGAAAGGAGAGAGATGAAAAACCCGCAGAGGACGTACCTCTAAAGGACAGCTCAGACCAACAGGAAGGACCGTCAGTGTGATAAAACACGGTCCTGGCAAGATTCAGTCTTATTGTTGTTGTTTCTGTGATTCTTTCAATTGTTAAATAGATCAGCCTTTATTATCAAGGTCAAGTTTATTTCTTTAGCACATTTACAATAACACAAAGTGCCCAAGGTGCTGTGCAAGGATATAGGTAAAAATACAACATATAATAAAACTAATAAAATGTATAGATATAGAAGATAAGATATACTAAAACTGATTAAACAGATACACGATAATAAGGTGAGTAGTATCTGAAAATACAACTAGAGGGTAAAACAAATAAAAGTCACACATTTGTATTCATTGTCATTGTGTGTACAATGAAATTACGAGTGCTACTCCAGTCAGTTAAACAATTTTATTAAAAAAAAAAAAAGAACTTCAGAAAATAAGAATAGAGCAAATATGGTATCACAAAAACTAATCATAAGATAAGAAAATAGTACATAAAATTTTACAACATTAGAATAAGAATAGAACTAAAGTAGAATAAAAATAGAACATAGACTTAAAATATGAATAAACAGAATATTAACAATATTAACGGTATGTGCATCTATGAACTCAAGTCTATATAAAAATAGCACATTTATGTTTTGATAAATATTGAACATTGCATGATTATTGCAAGAACAGGAGATTATTGCATGACTTTTTGCACATAATTCACATTATACAGGGTTATTGCATAGTATTGGAAGTGATTGCAAGAAGATACATTGATAAAAATTAATTATTGATAAATTGATGGAAATTAGCACAAATTACTAAGGAACATGTTAAACAAAAAGCTTTGAGGAGTGTTATATCAGGAGCGAAAGTTGTGTTGTTTTTTGTTTGTCTAGATTTCGTCCTGTGTGTTCAAGCAGGACAGGAACAAATGGGACTGAACAATGACAACGCAGACTGTAAAAGACAATGAGACAGACTTCTATTTATAGGATCCCTGTTGGACTCAGGTTTGAACAGAGAGGACGAAGGAGCAACACCTGCTCTGCTGGAAATCGTCGCACACCGCTGCTTCGAAAGGATCCCAATTATTTATTTGATGCATGTGTGTTTGTTGAATGTGTACAACAGAATCAGAATCATCATAAAGAAACACGAAACTTAGTACGTAAACATATACAAGGAATTCTTTGCAAGTAGATGTTGTCTCTAATAAACTATAAATACAATATATAAAAAACATGTAAAAGAAGTCAAATAAGAACAAAACTATATACATATAAACTGTACACATAAAGACAAAAAATGTGATATGTACATGTTTTCTTGGCTCGTCTTAACCCTTTATTGGACACTCATTGAAATACTCTGAAATTCAAAAATTCAAACTTAGTGTGTTATCGGACACCATCATCTACCTCCTCGTTGGTTGCCGTGACAACAGTCTCCCTCCTCTTGCCATAAAACATCAGAGCAGCACTCGCTAAAAAGTAAACACATGCAATAAAACAAGTGTTGTAAGGTCATAAACAGACAAAAATCACTCATGTTCACTATTTACAGCTTCAAAATTTCAATAAAATCTCTCTGAATTACTGTATAGTGTTATAAAAACCAACATGACACATGAACACTGAGACACACAATTGGTCCTATATTTAATGTGTGCAGAAATGACCAAAAATAGTCACATGCCCGATAAAGGGTTAAAACAACCAATTGCCAGATGATTTTAGTTCATAATTATTATACAAAAATAGCCCATAAATATTGACAATTCTGTTTTTTTCTCTGTTTTAAGTGCAAAAAATTTAAATTTAATAATGAAAATATTAAAATGTCTATGTTTATAAACATTTCTCTTGCAAAAAAAGTAATGATAAAAATGAATAAGCTGAACAACCTGAAATTTCTAAAGAAAAATGCATGCAATGCTAACAATATTATGCAAATGTGTGCATCACAGATGGCAGTGAATCTACAAAGGCACAAAACATTTAGTAAGAGGTGTAATATTGTTCAAGTTTTGCACTTTTGAATTTGGAGTCTTCATTATTATTTATATGTTATTCTTCTATTATTTTACTGGTCTGACCCACTTGTGATCAAATGGGGCTAAAATGAGTTTGACTGTTAATGTTTTCAATGTAAATTTTGCACTTTGAATATTCATTCCACGGGTCCAAGTGGAATCTGTGGTGGGCCGCTTTAAACCCACGGGCTGTATGTTTGATACCCCTGTTTTAGAGCAACATCAGAATATCATTAGAGTGTTCAGAAATGATAATTTTGGCATTATGCCAGAGATGTCAGAATATTGCATCACAGATGTAGTTTACCACCACCAAAGTGTGAATGTGTGAGCGAATGAATAATGGATCCACTGTACGCGCTTTGAGTATGCATTCATACAAAAAGCGCAATATAAATCTAATCCATTATTATTATTATTATTATTACTATTATTATTATTATTATTATTGTTGTTGTTGTTATTAGTATTATTATTATTATTATTACATCTGACTTCATACTGGGTATCTGCCCTTTCCACTTTGTACCACTAGGGGAAGTATTGAACCACTGCAGCCCAGAGTCACATCTGTCCTCGGGGACTCTGGAATCCTTTAAAAACATGAAACCACTTTTAGGAAAAGAGATAATATGACTTCTGTTTATTACTACCTACACTCCTACCTTTATTTCTGTAAACAATGAATATCTGAGGCACAGAATTACACACAACAGAAGCATAAAGTTACATACACCTATCAGGCACGTCCTGTTGTACACTCTAATGCATGAAGTCAGTCCTGTGTTACATGTGCTAGACTGGCTGTTTGCAATCTCCCAAACTGAGACAGTGTCTTGTACATATCGAGCAGGTATTATAAACTTTTATTAGTGCAGCTCAGCTAATAACTTCAACTGTGCAGGAAATAGTGCAAATGGAGTCATGTGGCTTTGCTGAGTGTTTTATCAGTAAAATCTGACCAAAGCACTTCTCCTGTGAAGATGCAGACGTTCACTGTCTACAGCAGATAAGGGTTTGTTTGTCTCCTCAGAATTAACAGGACAGATGAAGATTCGCCTCTGCTGCTCTCTATCACTGCTGTTTCTACTGTGATAGCATCAAAATGTTAATTAGATGTATATTAGATTGCGTCTGCTTTGTTTTCTGTACCTCTTCAAAATGTCAACCAGAATAGTAGTTATGCAACATAAATAGTGATATACTCAAAGCTGAGATCAGTTATTCTAAAATTCTGAGATGTACTTTTTATATTTTCTGAGCAGTAGGCCATCTGTGATTTTATTTATTGTTCAAGTCAATAATAAAGAATGAAGTGCGTGGTATTTTTGCTGGTGAGATTGGATTTTTATTTTTTGTTTTTTTCAGTTACAAAAGAAATCACCTTATTATGCTATTTTTCTTCAAGTGTTCAGATTTGTTACTGTATAGCACCTTTATCAACCTCTATTTTTCCAGCAATCTGATCTATAAAGAGATTTCATCATTCACATTTATAAAAGCGCATATAAAAAGTCAACTGTAAATCTGTTTGTATTTTGTATTTCTGAGCTTACACTCGGACTTGTTCCATTTTTAATGGCTTGTATTTTTCTACTTTTTCTCCCTGGATATGTGGTTTAATATATGTTTACAGGTGTGTTTTTCATCAAAATGCAGTAAGAAAAAAAAAATCTTTTTTTTTTTTTTTTTTGCCGCCCGCTGGTGATGATCACGTGGGTGCGTGCTTAAACGTCATCGTACGTCACCCGGAAGTCGACTCAATGAAACAGATGCGACAACATGGCAGAATCCATAGACCCACGTGAATGCGGTAAATATCTAAAATAACACAGAAAACGTTGCCGGTTGAATCTCAAACCCATCTGAGGGTTCGGACCGGATTTTATCGCGTGTGTAAATGACGTTGCTCAACGTTAAACCGCCTTCCGGTGCCCTGTCGGAGCTGTTTGTGTCTGTCTGTCTGTCTACACACTGCGGATGCTACTGTACGAGTGCGTGGTTTTGTTGACGTTCGGCAGTAACACGCTTCTCCTTTTTCCTCCAGATGTCGACGGAGATGTTGAGGACGTGCCGGAGCTCTCTGATCCGGACGAGGACGAGGAGGAGGATGAAGAGCAGTGGCAGTGGATGGAGGAGGAGAATCAGCCCGTTACCTGTTTATTCTGCGACAGGTGAGAAAAGGGTGTGCGCATGCTTCAGCTCCGGCAAAAGTACTTGAAAATACAAGCATAGATGGAAGCATTTTTCAGCTAATTGTTAGGTAAAAGCGTTGAACTATGAGACACTCACCGGTCACTTTATTAGGTACTGTTACTACTAACAGATTGATCCCATTATGTCTCATTTGTCAGTGGTATAGATTCAACCAGGTGCTGAAAATATTCCACATATATTCCGGAACATATTGACATAACATCATGCAGTTGTAACAGATTTGTTGTCTGCACATACATGATGCTAAATCCCACTTCCATCACATTTCATACACGCTCTGTTACATGGGAATCTGGTGAATGTGGAGGCCGTCTGGGTGGGTTTTGTGATTATGGTGTTGGAAAGGATCAGAGGATGAGTAGACTGTGGTCATAAAGGGTTAGACATGGTCAGGTATGATGTTTAAGCCTCAGAGACCCAGAACTGCTTTTAATCTGTACTAGTTTATTTATTTTTTTCTAAACTACAGTACTGTGCAATAGAATAGAACACAATAGAATAGCCTGTACTGTCATTGTGTGTACTCTGAAATGAGGGGCGCTTTTCTAGTCAGTATAAACATTATGAATACAAGGTTTCTGCAGGTATAAGCAAATCGAAAAGAATGCTTTTTAATGCCACTTCAAACAAATTTAATGCCCATGTCCAACTGCAGATACAATTTTATATATACGTGATGGTTTACCGTTGACAGGCTTTAACCAGGTTCTGGCCAAAATAAATCGTGAACGACCATGCTTTTTTTCCCGCATCAAGTGTATTTAATTTTTTAATTCCTCTGGACATCAAATTTGATGCTTTTTAATGCCATTTAAGGCCTTAATTTTCACAAAATCAATTTAATGATTTTTAATGCTTTTTAATAACCTGCAGAAACCCTGGAATAAAAAAACAATATGTCAGAAAACAAGAATAGAGCAAATATAAAATTATAAAAAAATCATAAAAATAAAAAGGAAAATATTAAACTTGAATATAAAATTTTACAATGTTAAAATAAGAATATAACTAAAAGTAGAATAAAATAAAATAGACTTAAAAAGTAAATAGACACAATATTTACAATATTAACCATATTAACAGGATGTATATCTATGAATATTAGCAATATTTACAGTGTGTATATCTATGAAAGTCTATAAAAATAGTGCATTTGTAGTTGAGTAATATTGAATAAATATTGCTTTGTTCTCATAAGAAAAAGTCTTAGGTTTTGTTCATTTATTTCAATACGTATTGTTCCTCATTGTTGCAGAAAACACAGTTTATTGTCTCATAACAACAAAAAGAGCCTTCACACAGGCTTGACCCTCTGAAGTCTCAGCAAATCATGATATTCTGGGGTTGAAACTCGCCTACATTTGGGAAATGGTAAGAAAGATGTTGATCAAATGATGGATCGTTATAGGGCCAGACAACCCAGCTCCAAAACAATAATAATAATCATAATAATAATAATAATAATAATGCATGGTTATCACATAATCCCACTCATGTCATGCCTCCTTTATTTGTTAAATGACTTTTGCTGCCATTCACAAACTGACAGTAGAGCACAAAAAAAAAAAAAAAAAAAAACCAGTTGAATTTTGGTATGTTTATATTTTCAGGTTACTGAGTTCAGTGTCGGCCACTCTGCAGCACTGCACGGCTGAACACCAGCTTAACCTCATAGACCTGATCAGGAAACACAGTGAGTTCATTTTACACCCAGAAGAACCAGGGTTCCAATCATGTACGATTCTAACACTTAGCATTGTTCTCTTTTTTTGTAGATTTAGACGACTATGGTTACATAAAGATGATCAACTTCATACGCTCAACAGTAAGTACATTAACATTTCATCAAATCATCCAACATTCACAACTTTCTCTTTAATTGTGAAAAATGAACATCTCCCCTTCTTTTTCACCCAAAAATTATGGACAACAACAAGAAAGTTAGATTCACAATGGTGTTAAAACTATGGAAGGGCATTTAATAGAATGATAAAACAATAGAGCCAGAGTCATTAAGTCTGAGTCTGAGCTTAGTTTGACTGTCTTTGAATGTTTCTGATTTTGCTTTTATATCCCACATAAAATGCATACCATACCTATATTTGGTATCTGTTTTTTTTTTTCCAACTTCACATATGTGACGTAATAATCATTTTTTCACTTTTACCTACTTTATCTCAAAAATACTCACAAATCGTCAGAAGTCTCTAATCCAAATTAAAAAAAAAAAAAAAATTGTATATAACATTAAAACCACAAGCATTTTGGATCTTAAAGAAGTAAATGAAATTCACCAATATGAAAATATAAAGGTAGAATTGAATAGTTTTGTGCATCAAATAATATAATTATATCATCACATCTCAGTTTGTACATGGTCTATGAAAGTCAAACAAAATCTGGAGGAGAATTTCAAATCTAATAATAACAATAATAATAATGGATTAGATTTATATCGTGCTTTTCTATGAACGCATATTCAAAGTGCGTACAGTGGATCCATTATTCATTCACTCACACATTCTCCCTCTGGTGGTGGTAAACTACATATGTATCCACAGACTGACAGAAACATTGCTGCCAATTCATATGCATTCATACACCAGTGTGAGTAGCAGCACTGGAGGCAAGTAGGGTGAAGCGTCTTGCCCCGGGACACAACAGCACATGACTAGGACAGAGCGGGATTTGAACCGCCAACCCTGCGGTCATTGGACGACTCACTCTACCTCCTGAGCCACGGCCGCCCCAGATCTGCACTTTTGACTGACGTTTTTTGTTGAAAACATCACGGTCTCATCACACTGGGGAGAAAACCCTTATTAAGGGAGTGGAAGGCCCCTTTGACTCTGACTGACCCCCAGTGGCATACCTGTCTTAGTCAACGGGCAGCGTTTGAAAGATTATCATACAGACTGTTAAATAGAGAAGATGATTACAATGACAAATGGGCCTGCTTCTTTTCCTGCGCAGGTTAATGATGTATCCAGGTCAAGAATTTGAACTTGACTCAGTGATTAGTAATGACTGCTGTAACCGTGTATAAGTGTATTGTTGGCATCATCTTTATTGCTTTTTGTTTTGTTTGAGATTGTCCACATGTCTTCGGTGTACTTGCATTTATAAGTGGTTTAAGGCGTGGAACTGTATATTAAGTTAATAAAGTTCAATTCATAAAAAAAAAGAAAACATCATGGTCTGACCATGCTATTGTGATGATAGACCTTCACCATTTGGGCATGTTGTAAGTGTCCGTATTAAAAGACAGCAGTGCGAGGATGTAAGGGAATAAAAAGACTTTTTATCATATCTGCTTTGTTCTGTTAAGTATTTAATACTCAATACGCATCAAGCATCTCCACTACACTAAATAGAATGGGTAGATTTTTGTTTGAACAGATGCTTGCTTTATTTATTTATTCATTCATTCATTACAGAAATGCGACGCTTCGGGTCTGACAGGCCTACCAGACGGTTCTTTACCCTGGGACAGTGAAGCCTTCCTGCGTCCGGTCCTGCAGGACGACCCCCTGCTGCAGACAGGTACCCATACGTGTTTCTCTGGACCTGTTCAGATCTGGCTTTAGCATCACTCCTGAAGTGTCCAAATGTGGCTTTAGAAAGAACGACCACAAGTGTCCTGAGGGATGACTTCTGATAGGATCTGACTCCTCTGCTCGATACAGAAGCTCATCTATAAACTAAAACACAGCGTGCATTCATTTCAGGTTGAACAGATTGCTTTTGTTATGTTTCTCTTTAAATGTAGCTCACTGTGCTCCCTGAAGGCGACTGACAGCATCTGTTAAGGTGGAATGTTACTCACTGAGCTGACACCATGAATCAGTCAGTACACGTTAAATATTAATATGACAACTCTGGCCATTCTGTTTGTTTTATTGGTTCTCTAACATGATGTAACAACTGAATCTACAACACTTAAAGCAGGGGTGTCAAATATACGGCCCGTGGACCAAAACTGGCCCGCTTAATGGGTCCAATCCAGCCCGTGGGGTGAATATGGGTACTTCTATGAAACTGGGTTCATTTTGGTACCTGGCACTTTTTCAGCTTTTTAGACCCAATAATAAAAGAATAATTTAGACATACTGTATTTCCCCCCAGGATGTACCTAATGATGACCTCAGATAAATGCAAAAAAAATATATCGTCTTGGTCTGAGCCATCCCAAAATTAATTAATTTTTGATAAAATATCGGGGCCAAAAATAGGACCAAATTCCGGACAGGAAAAGCTACCTAGGTATCAGTGCATTTGATCTGAAAACATGGCTGGAAAGTGGTCTTATATAGACTATAAATAAAGGGACTGTGTTAAATTTGATGATCCTAGTGGTTTTTCTGATTCAGACATGTAAGGTTTTCATGAATCTCAGTCTCGTTCCAGGTTTTGCATGCAACCCATTGTGTCCACTCGTGTTACATGCGGAACCTGCCCATTTAAACACAGATAAATCCCAAATTCCCAAAATGAACCTGTGAGAGAATAAAAATATATTAGAAAAAATAGTAGCGTGTAATTTTTGTGTCCTTTTGACCGTGTTACATGTAGCTATTTGTATAAAAATAATGTAAAATAATATAAAAATGTGTTTTGTCTGAAAAATAGTTTCTCTTTTATCTCAGTTAGTATTTATTTTTAAAATAGACCCAAAGCACTTCCAAACTTGCTTCATAACATTAGTCTACATCTGGTTTGAATTTTTAGCCCTTCTGTCCTGCTTTTAGGACCAGTTTTATAGAAGCACACATATCTGAAATGGAAAAATTACACTGAAGATATTAACAATGAAGGGTTTCAAACTCATTTTAGTTCAGGGGCCACATACGACCAATGTTTTAGTTTGCCTTTGTTTTAGTGTAAACCAGTAAAATTCCATAAAAAATGTTTACACTTACAAAATATCCATTCACAAAAAAATGTGAATAACCTGAACACATTTTAACAACCTGAAATGGCGTAAGAGAAGTGAGAAATTTTAACAGTGTTCTGCCTGTTCCTGAATATTTTGTGTATTTGTAGAAACTTTTTTGATCCCACCATGGGGAAATGTAACAGCTGACAGCAACAAATACAGAAATAAAGTGCAGGGAAGACAGAAAACAGGAAATATACACTTATGATTCAGATTCGGAAAACTTTATTTAACTTCCATTTGCAGCTTAGTACTGACATTGGTCAACATTCAAAGTGCAGTGTGACAAACATGAATCAGTATGCAAATGTAAAATGATTGGAAAGCAACTACAAATAAATGCATTAAATAATCAGCAATAAATAATCAATAAATACCAATGCAGGCTAAAATACCCTGTTAGTTCTGCTAACATTAAAAACATCACATATAAAATGACTAAAAGGACTGCTGTTAGTTTAAAAGTCTGACAGCTGAAGGAATAAAAGATGAAAAATAAAATATAAAGAACATTACATATTTACAATGTATTTACACATGCACATGGACATGCACAAGACAGGAGATTAAGGTTCTGTCATTGTAGTTAGGGACTAATCATATATCATTGATTCTTCTGTTGATCATGACTATCTGTAGGAAGTTTCCGACGCATATTTTCTCGCTCCATCCCAATCTCAGAATCAAGGGACAAAAATCAGTTAAAACCAAAGACCGAGTGGCAGAAGACTTGATGCTTTTGTGTGTCTCTGTTGTCAGACCTAGAGGAGCTCTGTGGCCAAGAGGGGTCACTACACCAGTCGTCTAGAGGTGAGTCCCATGATGCACTGCTGCAGAGGGCGCAGGCAGCTGAAGAGAGAGCCCAACGCTCAGAGGAGGCACTGGCCAGAGCCATGGAAGACCTGCACAAACTCAAGTCAGTAAATACAATCAGTTTCCACCTATAGAAGAATAAAATCCAATTATTTGAACTTCAGGTGTTGAAATGTATTGTTGACACAAATATTAATGGGATAGTGAACTCGCATTACTTTTATACAGTTGGGTCATCTTCATGTATATAAGGGCAAAAAAGCATATACATTTAAAAGTAAACTAATATGAAGCCAACGATAAGCACTAAGTTAGACTATTTTGTCATGTTGAGCTGTGGGGGCTAGGTTTTACCTTAAAAACACTATATAAATAAAAATACATAATAGTATCACTTCTTACCCTCTCTTAGTGTGTGGTTTTGTATTCCCATGCAGAGAGCCTGCCCTCTGCCAGTATTTTCTGTTTTCCTTTCATGTTATTGTGTTTAAGATGTGGACCCTCAGGCAGCAAGTTTTTAATTTCATCCATTTACAATATAAAAACAAAGTGATGGCTCTCTCCTCTTTCTGCTCCTCAGTGACTGTGTAGTTCTGTCTGAGGAAGGCTGTGCTTCAGCTCTAAATTTCCTCTAGAACATTACATGTGTTTGTGTTTATAATGACTGTGACAGAATCAGGAAATATTGTTTCGTTGTTCTATTTCGTGACTTTTTTTTCCTCCACTCTCTTACTGCGGTCCATTGTTCATTTAATGTTTAACGTTTACCCGGTTAAAGCCTGTTGCACTTTGAGAAAAGCTCAGATAAGGAGCAGTGGATACAAAGACATCAAAGTCACACGGGAAGTCAGAAAAAGATACTTTTATAGAGATGCAGCAGTAGAAACAGTCTTGGCTGATGCCGATATATTAAAATGATGTTTTGCACAATAGTGATTCTGATGTTACTTGCTTTTTCTTTTTATTATTCATCACACCTTAACAAAGAAATCTTCATTATGAATATTAGTATAGTTCCCATTTTCAGTCTGTCTTTGAATGCACACAGATCCAAACACACAACTTTATGACTCACACCTTCAAGATATTTGCAGATATCAGCAAATATTGACCAATACAAGTGTCAATGTATTGTTTTTTAGCCACAGGATTAGACAGTGATCACTCAGAGCCAGCACACATACCACTGATTTTAGCGACTGTCATAAGTTTCAGCAACCTATTTGATTTAGTATATTGGTGTGACTGTTGAGGCTGAAATGCACAAGCAAATGTTGACACCTCCATAGTGGTCTTCAAATGTCTTAAAATGTAACCAGTTGAAATGTGCAGTGAAAATGAACTCATCACAAATCTTGGTTGGAGGTTTTTGTTTTGTTGTGGTTTGTTTTTTTGTTTTTTTTGGGGGGGAATATTGAGATATCTGATATCCAAAAAACTCATCTTCATCCTAAGCCCGACTGAATTCTGGCAGATCTCTGGAACCTAATGCAATAATTAAAAAAGGTTAAGTAATTCAGTGTTTTTGCTATAAATATATAGTATATGCATTTGGGTGCTTCTATAAAAATGGACATGGAGCTAAAAAATTCAAACCAGATGTAGAGTAATGTTATGAAGCAAGTTCGGAAGCACTTTGGGTCTGTTTTTAAAATAAATATTTACTGAGATAAAAGAGAAACAATTTTTCAGACAAAACACATTTTTATATTATACATTAAATGTAATACAAAAATCTGCATGTAACACGGTCAAAAGGACATGAAAATTACATGCTACTATTTTTTCTAATATCTTTGTATTCTCTCACAGGTACATTTTGGGAATTGAACTAATAACACAAGGCAGAGTGTTTCACAAAAATGACCACTGTTACAAAAATAATTATCGTTTTATGTGTTTAAATGGGCAGATTATGCATGTAATGCAAGTGGACACAATGGGTTACACACGAAACCTGGAATGAGACCAAGATTCATGAATAACCCACATGTCTGGATCAGAAAAACCACTAGGATCATCAAATTTAACACAGTGTCCTTATTTATAGTGGTATATAAGACCATTTCAAGCAGTGTGGTCCAGCTCAAATGCACTGACACCTAGGTAGGTTTTTATGTCCTAATTTGGGTCCTATTTTTGGCCCTAATATTTAATTAAAAATTCATTCATTCTTGGATGGCTCAGAGCAAAAGGATCTTTTTTTTTTTTTTGCATTTGTCTGAGGTCATCATTAGATTCATCCTGGGGGGAAATATGTCTAAATTTCTTTCATTATTGGGTCTAAAAAGCTGGAAAAGTGCCAGGTACCGAAATGTACCCAGTTTCATAGAAGCACCCATTTCTGTATATTTACAAAATACATTCATTTATATTTTGCTGTTAATTTGTTGAACTGTAGTATAGTAACCTCACTAACAAAAACCCACTTTCAAGATTTGACCCAATCCTGCAGCTCTGATCCGATCTGATTCGAACCGAATCAGTCCTTGATGGTCTTGTGTGTATTGACCCTGGTTTGGACCTGCAGTACTGACCAGAGACCAGCAGAGGGACACAGTCATCACAGTATTACAGACCTAAACCCAAGTACCTTTGAGGAAGAAGTTTGGAGGAAGGGAAGAGATTAAAAGAGGGAAGGGAAAATTCCACTGCAGCCTGGAGGTTAAAGTGAGGGGGGGGCAATAAGGGAAAATTACAGAAAGAGTGAGAGTAGAGAGAGAGGGAGGAGGGGGGGTGGGGGTGATGAAACGGGAGTTAGAAAGATGAATGTGTCCCATCCCCTCCATTTACTGCTCCGTCCTGCATGAAGGTTGTGTGTGCTTTTGTCCCATGTCCTCATATACGCTGTGTTTCAGGCTACTGGCTCAGGGTTTGGTCCTGAACGCCGAACCTGGCAGATCCAGAAACCTGGGCGCCGTGGCCGAACTGCGAGAGGACGAAGACGAGGCCTACTTCGACTCCTACGGACACTACGGCATCCACGAGGAGATGCTGAAGGTGTGACACGTACGAACACACACATATACGTGAACGAGGCCCGCGGGTCTCGGTACGCGGCGAGTCCCCGCAGAGACGAGCCGGGGTTCATCAGCCCCACGTCTTGGCTGAAAGATTTCAATGTAGCGTGTAAATGAAAATGATCGTCTTTATGCACACGCTCACGACGAGGACAAGACATTTTCTCCAAAGTGACAAATCAGCAATAAGCTCGGAGCTCTCGTGTGAGTCACGCTCAAAACGTGGAAATTAATTTTTACACTGTTCAAACGCCGAAACCTGAAAGTGTCAGCAGACCGATGGGTGGAGGAGTGGGGTGGCGGTGGCGGTGGGGGTGGGGCGTTCGCTGTGTCTCCTCCCTTCCAGTTCTACTTACCGCAGTGCTTAAACATCTTCCCGTCCGCTGTTCTGATTGGTGTAAGCGCTGTTAAGTTTTGCATTGTGTGCGTGCGTCAGACTGTAAACTCCACTGTAGCTGGGGGTGAGTGGGTGGGGGGAGTTTGCGGCAGAACGTGGTCAACTCTTCCTCAGGCCGATGTGAAGTGCATCACCTCTGACGCATCTGTACGAGGGTGATGGACGTCACTTTTTGCACTATCTGATACACTTTTAGTTAGGAAAGCGCATCTTGTGAGATTCAGGGGTTTTATTGTTCTGCATTTGTTGAGCTGAGTTGAGTTTAGTCATTTTCAGCTCCATTTAAGTGTGACAGAAAAGAGCATAAAAATACTTTTCTTAATACTACTGCTCTCCTTGTGTTTTCCTAAACTATAAAAATTCTGAATTTGAAAAAAAAAAATACATAGTGCTCACACAAGCTGCACATACAGTCGTGGAAAAAATGATTAGACCACTCTTGTTTTCTTCATTTTCTTGTTTTAATGCCTGATACAACTAAAGGTCCATTTGTTTGAACAAATATAATGATAACAACAAAAACAGCTCATACTAGTTGAATTTCAGAGCTGATATCTGTCCATTCCATCAATATCTATGCCATTGTACTGACAAAAACAGTGCTTTTATTCATTCCATGTTTTCTTTTCTGTCTGTTTTAGTCACATGATACACACAGGACTCAGTACTGGATTGCATAACCACTGGTTGTTCTTTTTTTTTTTTTTTTAATTTAGATGTTTTCATTTTTCCACAAACCAGCACATTCTCTGACATAGAACCCTATGAATTAAAACACAAGCAAATTAATACAATAGAAATATCATAAAGGGAAATCACATGGAAAATAAATATTTGGCATAACCATTGTTTTTGATGACTTTTGATGGTCTGATAATTTTTTCTGCAACTGTACATACGTAAACTGTTTGATAAAATTCAGTCAGTATCAGGCTAAAGATACAGGAATGAACCATGATCATCGTGCGGTGCCACCTACATTTGTTGTAAAACAGTGATGCTGAGATAATGACTGTGTAGCTTCCAGATGAAGAAAAATGAGACTGAGCTGATGGTCTCTGTTTTTTATTTCACAGATCAACCTAAGAGTCGAATAAAGTCAAAACAAACCGAACACGACATACATTAAACACCTTAAGCAGTGGGAAATTAGCAAATTGGCTATAAACAATAACCAAATCATTTTAGACGCACATTGCATTTACCTCGTTGTCATTTCTCAGCTGAATCGAAACTCCTTATTCTTTTTCCCTGTGTCTTCTTATTTAACTTTATCTCCCCTTTTATTATTCTTCAACTTCTTTATCTCCCAGTTACCTTTTCCACCTGTTTTTACTGTTTTTAGGACTTCTTTCCCTTTGTCAACCACATGCATCAGGAGCTTTTCAAAATAAAACATCTGTACTTTACAGGAAGCTACAAAATAAAATAACAAAGCCAAACACATGAAGATCTTTGCAGTACAGAGCATTGGGGGGTATTTACAGACTGCCTTTTTACATTAGTAATATTTATCTGAATGGAAAAACAATCTATGGCCAAATCCCAATTCACTCCTTGGCCCTCCCCCACCCCTCCGTTTTGCGCGTTCACGTGAAGGGGTAGTGTTGTCCTAATTCTCGATTAGACGGAGGGGAAGGGCCAAGGGGGAGGGCTGTATAGATTTTATATATATATAGATTATATATAGATATGTAGATTTTTCAGGACCACACTACAAACGGAGGGGTAGGAGAAATTTCCCATAATTCTGTTAAAATCATAGGCAAGATGGAGGTAAACACAGCAAAAAAGTGCAGCAGTGTGACGAAAGAAACGCACAACAACTTAATCTTGTAATTGACCGTTTAATGCCATTTTAATGTGTTATAGATCACATTTCTGCAGTTAATAGTTGATAGCCGCAAAAAGATGCTCAAAACCCATGCAACAGAGACGTTTACAGCTGCTGATGGCATGGTGAATACTTTTGGAAACAAAGTTGTCGCATCTGTTTATAGCGGCATCGATGACTGCAGATGACGCAACAGGTTGCGAAGGGTTGTCCCATTTCATAGGGCGATGTTTTGACCCCCTAACCCTTGCAGCTCTGTTTCAAGGGGTAGTGCCATGTGCAAGGGCCAAGGGGTAGGGGTAAGGGGGAGGCCCAAGGGGTGAATTGGGACTGGGCCTGTGACTTGGAAAAAGACGGCAACATAAGATAGAAAGAAAGGTTGAGGGTGGTAGTTTTAGCCTCATAAACACACCTGTCATGTTGAACAGCGTATCATTTCATGGTGCGATCCTGTTGTTAAGTAGACAGGCCATTGGAGCGTTAAAAGTTTGAGATGGTCAAACTCAATTTCTGATTTTGTCAGAATTTTTTCTCAGGCTGTCTTTTATCGGAAGGCAGTGGCCATCTTTGAACATGCGACATGGTCCTACGTGGCACAGTTAGAGGGAGGCGCTGAAATACTGTGCAGGTACTTCAGATGAGCTCAACCTTTAACATGTACCACATTAAAATCAGTCCATAAACATTATATATCAGAATCGACATGTTTTGTTCAACCCAGAGGGAAATTTTTGTTTGTTACAGTCGTAATAAGTGTAATAAAAAGTAGCAGGCAAATGACTAAACAGCAAGTGGTGCCAGGCACAACGAACACCGCCCCTCACACATATTTCACTCATTACAAGTAAATGGGAAGATTTTCAAAAATTATAAATTTGAACTTTTACCTACCTTTCCCAAAATGTAATGACATCTATTCTGGGTCACTGGCAATCTATAAACCCAATTTGATATGAATTGAACCAATAGTTTTGCTGCTAAAGTGTTAAAAACCAAAGAAACAAACAAACTGAACCAAAAAAAATGTATCAAGAGCACAGGACTCTAACATAGCGGCAGAAATTCAACTTATTGATTCTTGATAGAACATGCCAGTGAGATACAGGGACATTGGTCCTATTTTTCCTACAAGTTTGAGGCATGTTTTTACTTTGTTTCAGTTTGTCAGGTGTTAAGACAAAAACCTTGATGCTGAAATACTTGAAAAATAGTCTATCTTGCATTCACCCCGGGGACTTTTTTTCATCTGCGTCTTGGTGAGAAATTATAGCTATATCCCAACATTGTTTCCCTCTGGCCAGAACTTTAGCCATTTACAGAAAATATTGTTTGCACACGGAGCAGCTTTATCTTTACTTTTGCCTTCACCTTTGCCTTCGTCATCTTCTGTAGACTTTTACAGCAGCCAGGTTTCCATAAAACTCCGTCTGACAAAGTAGTGCTGCAACATGGGGCCTCATAAAAAGAACAATGGCCCCGTCAGAATAAAAATGCCTCCTACTACCATGTCAGAGATCAGAGACCGACCAAATCAGGAGGAATTTTCAATCAGGTAATCCTTTCAATAGGAAGTTAATTAATTATCTTATAAACACTTAATATGAGTTTGGCTGATGTGATGAGTTTCTGGGCAGGACAGACGCATGGTGGTTTAAAAAGAACTTGTGCATTTATTAGAGAACTTTTAAGACATTTTTAGAATTATTGAATGTCTTCATGGTTTGAAGGCTCCAAATGAGTAATTATAACACGTGTATTAACCCAAAAAGACCCAGAGCTACTTTTATATCAGTTCCGAAATTATATTTTCTTTATATCTAACCTTTCTTAAGTAACTTATCACCATTTATTTCTAATATTATCCTCTGTATTTTGTATTTTATCAGTATAAATCGGGCATTTTCCAATATTTAATTCACTGATCATGTAGATGTTTGTAAAAGCTGAGATTAAAGTTGAGGGTTATGATATCAAAAACAAAGAAAACTGCAGAAAAATGACTTTGTCAGTAAAATATATCATTAACTGAACATAAAACAAGTGTGTCCATCCACTGTCATTTATTAAAACTCCATTGGTTTTACTGGTGAATCAATGTTGTAGAAGATGACAGTGTTTCCACGGTAACAATGGAGCCTCTGAACGTCCAAATGGGTCATATCTGATGACCATGAAAAGATGAAGAACTGTATTTTACACCAATTTTTTTTCATGGATTTACAGGATTAGTGGATGAACAAGTATTAAACATTTTAGATCAGTAGATGCTTTTGGTCGGTGATGGATGTTTGGGTCTTTATGGGTTAAAAGATGAATGAAGCTGGAATCCCCGAATCTTCAACTGAATTACATTTTTTTGCTTTATATTTTCATTTTTTCCCTCTCTTGTGGTTTTTCTCCCTGTCTTTTTCTCTGCACTTGCTTGGTGTATGTTGCTGCTGCTAACTGTGAAATTTCCCTGCGGTGGGATAAATAAAGTCTTATCTTATCGTATGAATCGAAAAAGTTTTGAAAAAAAAAAAAACGCACTACTTCCTCTGTTATATTTATGGCGGATTAGACTGACAGCAAATACAACCACATTGTACTAGATGAAATGCTTTATAAACACATCTAATTTATCATCCATGTGAATAGTTAAACTGAAATCTCATCAGATCTACATTTCAGTCAGGCTGAGTCGATATCGGCTCCTGTAGCTGCAGGTAGTGTCTCGGTGAAGTGCAGGGTTTCATCCAGACATAATCACCGTTCTCCAACAAATACTTGGAACTTGTCTCGCTCTGTATCCGACACAAATCCATGTTACTGTCATCTCAGTAGCTTCAGTAGCTCTGTCTCCGGAGACACAGCTGCTCGGGTTTGTGGGTTGTTTGATTGGCAGGTTCATTAGCGAGTCCTGACCTGAACTGGCTCCGTTCCAGCTGAATTTATCTCATCGATCTGTTGTAAATTTTCCAAAATAAAATCTGCCGAGTCTCCCCCACAGATTGTAGCGAGCGCTCGGATCTCCCGTTATCTGAAGTGGCGCATAAAAAGCTCTGCATGTCACACCGTCAGATGTTTTTTTTCTTTTTTGTGTAAGTCTGGAGGGTGTGATAACACTACTGTGGATGCATCTCTGCATTACAAATAATCTGCAAAAGTTAGATTTATTACACCTCTCTTGACCCTGTGTAACCCTACAGTGTATTTCAGTATCTCTGGACACATGGAACAGGACTGTTCACCTATGGATGCAGAAGAACTAAGCTTATTTATAAAGCGGAAGTGTAAAAGCCATAAAATCAACACAAAAATACAAAGAACAATTGAATTTCCGTTTTATATTTACATGTATTTCTGTACGGTTTCTCTCCACAGGACAAAGTGCGAACAGAGAGTTACCGTGACTTCATGTACCGCAATCCAGAGGTGTTCAGAGACAAGGTGAGTCGAAACCAACCACGTGGCTGGTTAAAAGATACCAACACAAAAATGACAAAAAGAGTCCCTCAAATGTCTACTAGAGTCTGGTCCGAAGAACACGTCAATCCATACACCCCCTGACATTAAAATGGCCTAAAGTTTTACAAAAGAAATACACATTTAATGCCAGTAATTTTGCCTTTTTGCCATCACTGTTTGCTTTTTTTGGAGCCTGAATTTACCATATTTGGACAAAAGGGGTGGAGCTGCATCTATGAGCAGTCGTGTGAGCTAATGCTAAAGCAGATAGATGGACGGATGCATGGACTTAATTTATCTCAAACTGTCCTTTAGGAAACATTTGTGCACCAGATCTACTTAGTGTAACCTATGAACCACAACTACAGAAAAAAGTATGTTTTATTCAATAAACAGAAGCTCTGGAAGTCTGACTGAGCAGGTGAGTGAGCTGTCCTACAAAGATGTCTATTTGCCATAACATTTTATTTATGGAGCAGTAATTTACAGATGCACCACTTGCAAATTGATGCATCTGTAAATTACAGATACAATGTTTTTTCTACCCTGAATGACTCTTGGGAGGAAAAAAAAATTTGGTATTTTTCGACTGAAGTTGACTGCAAGTTTATGGAAGGTGCATCCATACTGGTTTCATTTAGAAGTTGAGGTCTTTCTTCTGGGTTTCACCACTCACTCATCAGCACCTCCTTTTTCTGATCCAAAGCGGTCCCATGGGGTCTTAATAAGTCTTCAAAGTCTTGAAATTACAAATCTGCATTTAATACCTTAAAGGGTCATATTTCTCTAAACCCACTTTTATTAGTCTTTGGTTCATTTATTTGTGTATTTGGACCCTAATAGT
>JAPQRP010000019.1:1016243-1027008 GCA_037367295.1 Apogon hyalosoma
AGTACCACAGTGCTTCAGTTTGAACATTTGACAGATAAACAGTACCACAGTGCTTCAGTTTCAGCTTCAGTTTGTCAAGTTTTTTTTTTATGTATTGTGATTGTCTCTCTCAACTCACCATATTTATTTTTAGTAAGTTTTTATTTTTATCAATTACTTGGAATTTCAGGCGACCCCATTTGAATTCCTGGCGACCCTACATGGGGTCCCGACCACAAGATTGAAAAACGCTGGTTTAGTCTGAACCATGGATCAACAAAGCGCAACGTAGCAGAGATAATAACATCCCATAATAACTTGTCTCATCATAAGTCTCACAATCAAACTCACCAGGGTAGAAGAAACACTGACATTTCAGCATCAAATTCCATTCTTTACATTTACAACAATGCTTCTTGCTTTCACCCACTCTAAAAGTTGTTCCTTAATGGTTTTCATCCGATCTGGTTTCAGACGCTTTGGTAAAAAGCTTCCTCACTATGGGAGACCGGCAGAGTGACTCACTACTCCCTCAAATCGCAATGTATCAAAGATAATAACATCACATAACAACTTTAAACCTTCATACCTTCTGACATTTCAGCTTCAAACACCATTGTTTTCATTTAGAGCTGTGTCCAGTGGAGAAAACAAGGACAGTACTGTTTGGATTTATCACCTACTCTAAAAGTTGTTTCTTACTGGTTCTCATCTCATCACTTCCTGACAATTTGGTCAAAGGTCCTGTGGTGTTAGTTTTCCTCACCATTTGAGACTGGCAGAGTGACTCACTACTCCTAGTGATCACTGGAAATACATTCACTTCATATCTCTACAGTCCAACACACTGGCATCTTTGTTAGAACGTCACAGCTCTTTATTCTCAACACGTGGTTTGAGAGCTGTTATTTGGGAGAAAAAAGTTAATAAGAAGTTCCCAAACTCTGAACCCAAAAAGCTTCCCGATGTGTGATGTGACGACGAAACTCAACGTATGTAACAATTGAACACGTATCCAAAGTATAGACACTCAGCCAATGAGCTCGCAGAGTCCAAGGTGGCAGCGGCAGTGATGCATGTTTTAAACATGGTCTAAACTGAGCTACATTCGACCATGAGCTTCTCTGAATACCAAACCAGGACGAGCAGTCTGCCTTACGCTTGATGCCCATTTATCAGGCAGATTCTCGGTGGCGATACAGGCGCGACGGCCAAAGTTGAACGCACCGCTGAAGTCATCCTTAATTCATGAGCATCCCATATCTGTCCCCTCCCCAATCCATCGTGAAACCCCAGGGTCATGAGCAGGGGTCGCCAGCCAGAGCCTTCCCGTCCTCTCACTGGGGGAAATTGAAATTCGTTGGGTGACGTGCCGGCGGAGCGCTGAAGGATAGGGGGCGTAATCTTTGATGACACGGGCTCACATGGTGCTAATAAATCCAAGAATCCTCCAGTCACTTCTCATCACAGCAGCCATTGCAGACATTTCTCAGAGTGGCCTGGACTTTGTGGGCTGCCCTCCAATCTGCCTGAATGAAATGGAAAAATGACATTTGTCACAGGAAGAGACTTGAAGTAGGTGTAAATGGTTTTAGATTCTATTAACGGTTAAAGGCTTTGTCTTCTAGCCAGGTAGTGTCATCTGGAGATGTCAGCACTTTAGCGTGTGCAGGCACATTAGGTTCTCAAAGTCACGGTGAAATGTCGAATTTTCAACCTGTGCAGTAAATTCTCCTCTTAACTTACTAGTTGTAAAAGAGAGAGAATCATGTGCACATTTTTATTTAAGCTAAAGGTCCATAACACCTGCTTACTTTTATCTAGAAAACACTTCCTCTTGTGTTAGCTCTGTTTCCATCTCTTATGTTAACGGGTCAGTTTTGACCCATGTCTTAAATCAGCTGTAAAATACACTCAAAACAATTATCTGTCATCCAATTTGTTTCTCATCTCTTGATTACCTTGGAAGGCTTTCTAATTCATGAAAATGTTGGTTTAAGTATTTTTGGTGTGAGCCTTTAGGCCTTTTTTTTTTTTTTTTGGTCAGTATACCCCTTGATGTGCACTCTGCAAGTCACCAACTCTAAACTGAATTGACCTCACATGTCTGGACATACCCGTCTTTGCTTGTTTTGTTTTTGTGCAGGTATACTGGATTACAAGGCAAAATGAGAATCCCCAAAAGCTCACATGTTTGGAGGAGAAGCTGTCTGTCAGTGTGTTGGCTGACAGTGCACTTATGATTTCAGTTTTGGCTCCAATTACTGCTTTATAACCTCATTTTTATAACTGGGTCGAAACTGATCCTAACAACACAAAGGTCGTAACTTCAACTAGAGCATTTAATAATTTTGTGGAAACAAAAAAGTTTTGGATTATGTTGTTGAAATGGAGGTTCCTGACAAAGTCAAAAACCTTGATGCATTACAAACTTATGTGGTTCATTTATGCATTTAAAACCTAAAATTGGTCGGTGTCGACCCTAACACAAGAGGATGGTTTAGCGAATTTCAAGTACGTTGGACTAACCAATCAATGAGCCTGTTTACATGTACACCAATTCTCCTATTGTCTCATTTCTGGAGTTATCACACTATTCAAGGGAACACGTAAACAGGATAATCTGATGTGCTTTATCAGATAACAGCAGTAATCTGATTGAGAAACTGGATTAAGACACCTGGATTTCTCCCCAGTACTCAGATATATACAGGTTAATCTGATTTATTTTGTCCTTTTCATCTGCACATTTGTAAACACATTTAAAATTGGAACAGAAGTTACATAGTCACATGTGACCAGAAAACAGTAACTGAAAGTTTAAATCTACCATCACTATGTATGTACATACTCCGAAAGAAATATGATCATGGGCGGGAGCACCTAAACCAGGGTTTATTGATTATTGCATTTCTTAAGTACATGTAAACACGTCAGATCTAATTATTATAATTATCTGATTACTCTCAATTATTGGATTTTATGGTCATGTAAAGAGGCTCATTGTCAACACATATGATGATGTCAGGTTGATTTAGTCTGTAGCTAAAATTGCAGTATAAAAGAAAAACAAAGCAGATTAAATATGCATCATGCCGCAGGGAGTTTAACATCACTTTGGATCTTGGTTCATCCCATGTGCTGCTATATAAAACTATTGTATTTACATAGACATGAAGGGTCTCTGAGGCCTCCAAATGTGAATAGTCCAACTGGGTCAAATAAAGCCAGGAGCGAATTCTGTAACTGTAATTATTTGCATTTTGGATCCAGCAGAAGTCACATGTTGTTGGATGAACAACATAAAACATGAAGTAGGAGGAGTAGAATCCACATACAGGTCACATAACAGAGGTGTGAAGCGTCCTTTGTGAGTTTGACTGTAATCAGGTCATCGCGTTCATTTGTTTTCGTTGTTTTTCTAATGAATCGGCCAACACAGATCAATGCTGAGTGCAGCTTTAAGTTACCGCGGCAAAGAAAAGAATCAGTCCTTAAGGAAAACCAAACATTCATACATCATCACATGTGTTATTGAAAATGTTCTCTGGACTGGAAAGTGCTTTATGTTGAGTGGAAGGCATTTAATGAAAAATGGTCAGAACTCGGAGAGGGAATTAATTTCAGATAGGCCTGTAAACCGATAACTGAAAGTAAAACAACATTAACTGGGTGACTGGGTGAATACTCGGTGGTAGAATCTGTACCTAGTAAATTCACAAAGTGTTCGTTAAAACTCATTTTTTTAAATTAAAAAAAGGTTTTATTTAGATTTCTATTTTTTAAATTGTCTGCTTGCTGACATTTTTTGGAGATCAGTAACAAAAACAAACCAGATCTAAGGAAACTCTTATTGTGTTGTAGATACCTGAGTGATACCCAACAGATTTAGCGCTGCAACTGTTATTTTCATCGCTGATTAATCTGTCAGTTATTTTGTCAATTAACTGATGAGTTATTTGGTCTTAAAACAATTCAGCCGTGAACTGGTGGAAAAGATGAAGAAGATGAGCTGTAATGTTGATCTGCAGCCCAGAGATGGTCATGCTATTGTGAGGGAACAGAAAATATTCACATAGAAAGATGCTGAAATCACATCATTTTTGAACAGTTTTCCATTAAAATTTTTTTTTTTTTTTTTTTTTTTTTTTTTTTTTTTTAGTTTACCTTTATTCAACCACAAAGTTCCAATGAGATTTGGAATCTCTTTTTCAAGGGAGACCTGGCCAAGGTAGCAGCCATGCAAAGTCCAAACAACATAAAACACATACATGATACACAATGAACAATAAAACACAATAACAACTGTTCAGCCACAGTGGCATCAAGAAAAACAGTGAAATTCCCCCTTCACTGCATTCTCCATGATACTTTTAAAATCATTGACAGAAATGAATGTTTGTAGTTTTACAGTTTTTGAAGATTATCCCACGACCACGGTGCATGATGGGAAAATTACTGTTTTTCCAAAGTCCGTCAGAACTCGGTATTTTGGTAATCCATAATGATAGTTAAGGATTACCAAAATAGTTAAAAAGTAACTTATTCATAGTTTCATCAGTGTTTTGGACTGAGAATTGACAGCTTTCCATTTAAATGTATCACAAATGTTAACAGATTTATCAGAAAATGCAAATTCATGTGCACGTACATCCACAAATAACTGTTTGGTTTCTTCAGTTTTTACTCGGGGCTAAATATAGGCCTTTCATGATTATACTGTAATAATGACTGATTTTTGACCACATTTCTCAGAGTAAAATAGATCAAGGTCCTGCGTCATCCTGTTGAGGTTTATGTCACTATAATGACAGGTTTACTCTACATTATCCCTTAAATATTAGGTCCTGAACTCACTTAATGACCGCCATTCAGTCATAATTATGTAAAAGGTCATCAAGAACAATACAGAACGTAACACTCGATAGAAATAGATGTAATTGAACATTGATTGGCAGTTATTTAATTTCCCAGTGACTCAGGTTTGTGAGAAGATGAAAACCAAAGGATTATATCGTTATGTCCAGTTGTCCGAGTTGTTGTCTCAGCGCCGACAGACAGACAGACACTCAGTCAGTGCTTATAGGGCTAATAGACAGCGATGGGTGATGAATGTGGAGGCGCTGTGGAGGTGGAGGGCCAGATGAGCGTCTGTCTGCCTCGCCGCTGTTTGAGAGACTGCCTTCAGCGGCTCGGCTGTCATTTCATAACTCACCACATTGATCGGCTTCTCTCTCTGTGCGCGAACGCAAAAAAACAAACAGGACAGAGCAGATAAGAGTCCGGGGGGCTGATGGGGAGGAGGAGAGCCGAGTGTCCCAAAGGCTAAATAAAGACGGGCGCTCGGACATCCATCACAGGTGACGGGCCTGCTCAGATGCATTTAACGGCACGAGAACACGAGCAGTCGGTCAGCACTATGGGCTTTCACCAAACTTTGGTCATGGGAGTTAAAACCCTCAGTTCGGTCATGATACAGTGATGCCAGGGGTAATGCACGGCAATACTCCGCACCTGAAACAGATTCACATGGTTTAGTCAATTATTACCCGCCCCCCGAAGGGGAGGCAAGGGGTATTATTTTTGGTTCGGTTTGTTTGTTTATTAACACTCTAGCAGCAAATCTATTGGTTGAGTTCATACCAAATTAGGTTTATAGATTGCCAGTGACCCATAGATTTTGGAAACAGTAGGTTAAAGTAATTTTTTTTTTTTTTTTTTTTTTATGAATTTTTCCCCATTTACTTTTAATGGGCCAAATTTCAAATGCCTGTAGCAGCAAAACTATTGGTTGAATTCACACCAATTTGGGTTTACAGATTGCCAGTGACCCAGAATAGATCTGATTACATTTTGGGAAAAGTAGGTCAAAGTTCAAATTTTTGGTGAATTTTTTTCTATCTTTTTTGTCTCCCTTTTACTTATATTGGGCGAGATTTCACGTCTATAAAAACATCAATTTTGTTTCAGTTTACTTCAAACTTGGCACATGTATAGAGGCAGTTGATATACTGACAACAGCACTGGCATAGACATGATGACATCAGCTGGATCGATGCCAAGGAGGGGTGGGGTTTGTTTTGCCTGGCACCACTTGTTTGTACATGTGAAAGTCATTTAAATTCTTTTTTTTTTTTTATTTGATTTTATTTCTTACTTATTGTTTATTTAGATTTTTCAGATTTTATGTAACCCATTCGTCTTTGTATTTACGTTACAATTTCAGGTACATTTTCAATCTATATCTCTCCACAGACAAATTTTTCTAACATATATAAAACTGTCAGCAAGTGTCACAATGTCAACAGAAACAGTTTGCTTATAAAACAGTAAATCAAGGAGCAAAAAACCCAGATATGAACATCATTGTTGAGCATTGTATATAACAAATGGTACTGAGGGGAAAGAAACTACATAAATATACATATGTAAAGGAAGTGTGTGTCTTTAGATTTTTTTTTTTTTTATCCTCCAGGGGTAGAATGGGTGTAGTGATCAGCATGGCTCTTCATCTGTTATTGGTTTGCAGATCTGGAAAACTGTTTAATAACGTATCAGGAAGGTGCTGGAGTGGTTCCTTTTGCTGTTTTGTCTCTTGTCTGTCCATTGTTTTCATCACACCTTTGTCTTCTCCTTGTTGCCAGATATCTAGAAAACCATTCAGTATTTTTCCAGTGAACTTCTTGAGAAACTGCTCTTCTACTGTCTGTGGTCAAAGTCAAAGAAAATAAGTCAAGGCTAGGAGGGGGATACGCCATCCTCTGATGACCATAGACACATTGGTTGCCTTGTTAAATGAAAACAAAGATGACACCACGGGTTGGTGGGGTCTGTGGGTCTCAAAAACATTTATTAATCTGCTCGTACACTGTCTCTAAACGGCATAACGTCGAAACTCTTACAAAAAAGGTAAAGTTCAGAATGTACACTGGCATTTCATTATGTCGTAATTTCTTATCTTAACCCAGGGGCAGGCAGTAATAATGATTGTAATTGTTTTTACGCCACTTTTCCCCAGTAGGTATCAGGTTTTTTTTTTTTTTGCATCTACAGATACTCTAATGCAGGGATGTCAAACTCATTTTCTTTCAGGGGCCACATTCAGCCCAATTTGATGTCAAGTGGGCTGGACCAGTCAAATATCAGCATAACAGCCTATAAATAATAAAAAAAAAGTCCAATTTTAATCTTTGTTTCAGTGTAATAATGAAATGCAATATACTTTTGGCCAAACTGGGTCAAACTGAGCCAAACCATGCCAAGTCGAGTCAAGTAAATCTGATACCAGCAGTGGAAATGGACATCAGATGCATTCACATGTCTCTTAGGATTGTCTGTTGGTTACTATTAGATGTAATATTTCAGAACAACTTGACAGAATGCTTTAAATATAGGCAATAGATGATGTGTACGGAAGGATAAATAGAATATTTTGGTGGCAAAGGTCAAGTCTGCTGTGATCTTATGTGTGTCCATACTTTGAAATATAACAAACTATAGCTTTTTGATGTTCTTAGCTTGTGACTGATCTTAGTTAAATAAATGAAAGAACTTGTGTCAATGAATCCAAAGTACACGTCTGTCATTTGTTATAAACTTGACCAGTGTAAGATCTGTAAACAAGTTCCGCTTTGTAACTTCAGATAGATCGCCTTCCTCCATAGACACATTGAGCCTGTTTACATGCACATCGATACTCCGATCATTATCCGATTTCTGGAGCTATCGGACAATGCAGGCGATCATGTAGACAGGATAAGCTGATAGGCTTTATCCAATAACAGCAGTTATCTGATTATGAGAATCGGATTAACACACCAAGATTTCTCCCCAGTACTCCGATGTCTTCACGCTTGTATACAGGTTAATCTGATTTTTGCCATGGTCAAAAAGACGAGACCGGATGTTTTGAAAGTGACAGGAAGTGTATGTATGTCTTATGTTATAACTTATGTACGTTCTCTGAAAGAAATCAAATAATGGACTGAAACATGAAAATCTGTGTATCATTCATTCTGTTCATATTCAATTAAGAATCCACAATGGGAAAATGAAAAAATGACTCATTATTTCATTATTTATGTACAAATCAAAAATAAAAAAAACGAGTTGTTTTTCATTCTTTCGATTGTACGCGCAAATTAAAAAGTGGAAATAAGCAAATGAACCAAATGTCAGGTTTCACGTTGACGTTTTTGATATCCGATCTGGTATGATTCGGAAGTTACTGACTTCTTCGTGTCTTGAGCTGGACACTCGTGGGTTTGCTAGTATTCTGCCTAATGCATTCTGCGATAATGGAGAATTTGTTATTCAGAGGCAGCAAATGCCTTATTCTCAGAGGACGACATGACAACTGAAAAAATGGTCAGGATTTTCCAGTTATTGTTGTTTTGTCTAATACAGTGCAGCCATGGTAGACAATCTAAGTAGAAGACACTTCACGTAACACACGAAAAAGTCAGTAACTTCCGGGTCATACCAGATCAGATATCAAAAATGTCAACGTGAAACCTGACATTTGGTCCATTTGCTCATTTCCAATTTTTAATTTGTGTACAAACGAAAAACTGAAAAACTCACTTTGATTATTTTTGATTTGTACGTGAATAATGAAGCGACCAGTAACTTTTTGGCTTTCCGATTGTGAATTCACGAGTGAATATGAAATGAACGAATGATACACGGATTCATGTAAACCAGGGTTTTCCGATTATCGCATTTCTGAAGTGCATGTAATTGATTACGGCAATTATCGGATTATTCCCAGTTGTCAGATTTTTATGGTCATGCAAACGGACTCATTGACATGGCAGGCAGATGCGTCTATGATGCTGTGGAGATGGACAACATTCAGCCATGAGGTAGTGGAGTGAACCAAATACAGTCAACGTACTGTTGTATATGTCTCACAGAGATGGGTGGCAGTGAAGCAAAGCATTGTAAGGTATGGAAGTGCTTTGTTTTGTGTCTTAGCAGAAGTAAATCAGTGCTTGTTATTAAAGTGCTAATTGTGTGTACAGGGATATACTGAAGAGGTCGACTGTTGTTCCTAGGAAGAACGGGGTATGGATTTTGGAAAGGGCACCTTCACATGAAAAAGTATTTGTTTTCAAGGACACACTGTAAGTCAGCAGCATAAAAATACACCTGAATAAAACAAGTTACTGCTGTCACTTCATATATATGCCATAAAGAGCCTGACAGACCTATATTCAGGTGCGTACTTGTCCAAACCCTCACAGACAGTTATTACATTCATCGCTCACAGGGAACAAAGAAGCCGTTTGTGTCCACAAAAACATCATTGGCTGAATACTGAAGGATTATGGGTTTGGTTTTATGAGGATGTCTGTGATGGTCGGTCGTCAGGTTCATATTCTAAATATCACTGTAGTAAGAACAGAGGGAAATCCACATAGACCATGCATTTAGAAACAGAGAAATGGTATAATAACACACTACTGTAGCTGTAAGTTGGTATGATGTGATAAAAGTATTAAAAACAGACATATAATTGTAGAGTTGTGCAGCAGTGAAACAATAGCTGGCACTGGGATCTCACAGTTAGCAGGACCTGTGCTTGATCCCAGTTACAGTGTTTAGTATTGAATAATTGAAGCATCTGATATTTGTTAACCCTTAGATGCACGAGTATCTGAACCCTGCACTCCTTCACAAACGGGTGAAAAATGACCCACTGTAAAATCAGTGTGTTTTTATGCCACTTTTGTCATTTTGAAAATAATCATCTAAATTATGAAAGGGAAATGGACTGTGTGTGTGTGTCTCAGGCATCACACAAAATCCATACAGAGCTGACTGCCGCTGTTTGACATACTTCTGTATTTTTGGTCAAGGAAGAGACGACTGAAAACGGCAAGTTATATATTGGGAGATCTCAGTAATTTTGGAATACAATAGCCTTACAATGGCCAATCACGTTGCTACTCCCAGAATCATAGAATCATTATTGAAGTGGGTTACCTAGCAACAGATAAACAACAGGGCGTTGCCATGGTGTCAAATTTCATGTGCAGAAACAGACATGCCAGCTGAGAGGTTATTGAACTGAAAATGCCAGTGGAATTTACCAAGAAAGTAAATGAACGAACAGGATCAGAGGATCTAGAACCCGTGGTTCCCCACATGTCAACAGACTAATTTGTATTATATTTTGGTCCACAGAAGAAGGTTTTCATGTTTACAAAAGTTGTTTTTTTTTTGTTTGTTTGTTTTATATTTTTAACTATTTACATTTTTTTTTAAAAATATATATATATTTGTTGAAAAATTGAAAAACAAAGTATATATAGTATATAATGTACTATATATCAGCAATGGAACAATCTCAATATCCATTTTATGAATAAGTGAGTCCTTTGATTTTGCTGTTGAATGAATGAACATAGAATGAATCAAAGATTCAGATGAAAATCCTTTGAAAATGAATGCGGGTCATTTTGACCCACCTATAGAAAGTTTGGGTAGTGAAACAAAAACTACAATTTCATAAAAGCTATAAAAATCTAAATTTAAAAATATAAGTGGCATGATGTTAATATGTTTTTGAGGAATACAGTAAACCCTCGTTTATCGCGGGGGTTACGTTCTAACAATAACCCGCAATAGGCGAAATCTGTGAAGTAGTAGCTTTATTTTTTTTTTACAAGTATTATAGAATACAGTACTGTAGAATGAACTAGAATGAAACCAAAGATCAAAACCTGTTTTCAGGCCCAAGCATTTAAAAAATAAATAAAAATATAAATGTTTTCTTGCAAAT
>JAPQRP010000019.1:1027465-1040521 GCA_037367295.1 Apogon hyalosoma
TCCTTCTTAATTTATGTTTTATTACATCATGACATTTGCACATATAAGGTCAAGAAATTGATATTTGAAAAAAAAAAAAAAAGGGGGGGGTTGTCCAGAAGGACCAATAAAGGCTCCAATTTCAAAGAACTGGAATTCTCTGTCAATGATTTATGGTTCAGGCTTTACAGGGTTAAGACTTTCGCACAGTACTGTATATGCCATACCATAATATACTACAGGAAATCCAGGCAACTAGTTATGTTGTTTGTTTTGTTGTATTTATACTTGAAAATGTTCTGATGCAATGAAAGGCTTTGGGATGAGCGGACAGAACATCAGCACTGACCGAAGACCACGTCCTGGAGTATTTGAAGGACTAGTGGAAGTAAATAGAGCCAATAAATCCTCATTAGAACATGCGCACACACCTGTGGCGCCGTCACTGTGGATGCATATGTGCATCTGAGTGTGTTTGTGTGAGTGACAGTCAGTCAGGCTGAAGGACAGGATGACTGATGACTAAAAGCCTCCATCTGGGCAGGTGAGGCTCCCAGCGCTGATAATGAGGCTAAAGAGGAAGAGCTGCCGTTGACGCCGCTCCACAACTCCACCACACACCACGTTTACTTGAACTTTGAGTTTTCACGCACGCTTCTCGAACTTATTTTGCAGTCAAACTCAGCCCTCCTCAAGGTAAAATATCCCACAGACTAAAGAAAGTAGTTTTTCTGCTGATGGTTCTTCCACATTTCAGTGAAACAGAATAGATGCTGGGAAATAAATCACCATAACGCCGGTGAGCTGCGTCTTCTCAATAAGCTGGCCTTCAACTCTGCAACACAGAGGACGATATATGAAGCAGCTTATGAACCCGCACGGAACGACCAAATATTTCTTCAAGGACAAGTTAGTGCGGGTTTATTTTTACTCACTACAGTTGTTTGGAAGAAGTATGACAAAAGTGTACACCTCTGATTCCGACATGAGTGAAGGCAGATGTAGAGACATCCGGGTGGGTCATGAGATAATTAATAAGATAGTAAATAAGAAAAAACTGTGGTCTTTGAGGACTTTTATAACTGTAGTCACGTCCGTGGGATTTTTTTTTTTTAAATTATATGATCTTTTAGAATTAAATACTTAAGAACAGATTAGATTTGTGTGTTTTATTGAAAGACATTATTTAGGGTTTACATGTACTGACATGTACAATTCTGCTGACAGATGCACTAAAACACAACAAAGGGAGATTCACTGTGTTTTTAAGTGTCTTAGAAGATCAAGCTGTCACTGCAGACAACAAACCCATTGTTACTGATTAACTCTTTATAGGGCATTTACAGAAATGCTCTGAAATTCAAAATTTCAACCTTAGTGTGTTTACTGCAGGTCAGACACTGATTTACACACCTGGATTGGATGTTTCAGGTGCAACTTCAATACACAAACATGTAATAGACATAAACAAAATGTGGTGTGACACCATTGTTTAACAATCTCTGTTTTACCTGAACACATGGATACACACAAACCACATTTTAAATAACGCCAAATGTACCATATTTGATACGTGAGTTTTGAACCCCCCTACATGATCAGTGTGATTTTTTTTTTTTCTTTTTTTCTTGAAAAACCTGATGTATACAATTAGATACATGCAATACACAGATAATCCACCAGGGGGGAGGAATTCATTCATCAGAGGCCTTTCAGTGACACTACAAGAGTAAATTAATGAGGAAGGAGGCAGACCTTTGACAATTTTGAAAAGGAATTACCAATTTGTTTGACATGTTTGTGTTATGTTTTTGTTTGTTCAAAAATAATATTTGAACTTTGAGACCCGATGTATCAAATATGATAGAAAATTGAAACTCGTACATGGAAATTGGTATTTGAGAGAGAAAAAAAATTGGGTTGTTCAGAAGGACCAATAAAGGCTCCAGTTTCAAAGAACTGGAATTTTCTGTCGATGATTTAATGGTTCAGGCTTTAAAGGGTTAAAAAATATACACTTTGGAAGACGTTCTTAAACATCTCTGTTTTTTTATGACCCAAATGTTGAGGAAAATATGTGTTTTGTGAATCATCTGCATTAATGTGAACGGGTCATAAAATTCAACCCTTGAAGGAAACACTTCATCTTTTAGTTCATCACAAACAACTACCAGACCAGCGGTGTAGATTCAACAGTACAATTACCTCTGAAATGTAGTGGTGTTAAAACTAAAGGAGCATGGTGTGGTAATACCTAAAAGTACATTATTATAGTAATTTGTACTTCATTAGATATCTAGTAAACTTGATCAAAACAATGACATTTTTTGCTGCTTTTCACCTCTGACATACAGTTTTGTTTTTTTTTTTTTACCAAATTCAAGCTTTACCAACTAGTTTGTCCTTTGTTAAATGTCAAAAAGTCAAGTGAAATGATATTGCACAAAACTTTTTTGTTCCCTCCATCAAATGAAAATCTGAACAGGGCAGGTTCATTCCACAGAGCAATAATAGACATGAGCAAAAGGGAGTATGATGCCATCATTTTCCAATCTCTCCAGTTTCCTTGAAAACACAGATACACACAAAGGAAATCAACACTTTGGAAAGAGTTTTTAAAAATATCAGTTTTTGCGAACTGAAACACTGTTTATGAGTGGATGAGAGGAACAAAAGACAAAAAAAGGAACAAAAAAGTCAATTTTCAGAATATCTGAATTAGTGTGAATGCGGCATTAAAGTGGTGCCACATATTTTTTTTTGTTAGGTTCGTTTTATTTAGAGCACATAGAATCATCAGATAACAAAGAACCATACGACATGGTCAAACTAAATTTTCCGGGACTCGAAAAGGAGTGGGAAGAAGTATAACTTATAGACTCCCACTCCCTTTTCACAAACTGATGATTCAATCAATTCCACTTCCTTTGCTTTAACACACTTTTTTTTCTGTATATTTTTCCAATAACACAAAACGTCAGTACCAAACCACATTACCACCATTCACTTTTTTTAGCCACCTCACACACAGTCAGATTTGCATAATCAATTGTTTTTAATATAAACTGTAATATTTATATGCACTTTAAATATTTACTACAAATACAGCTATTACTAAATGTGATAATATCTCCTAATCACGATAGTCTATATTGATTCATTACAATAATATCTTATTTTATTCATCCTTCTATATTATAACTTGATAAACACTTATTCAGATAATGCTCTATATTTTGTTATTATAGTGGATTTATACATCCTTTTAAATGCACAAACTGAATAAGACATTTTAAAGTTCTAATCATATTCTTATCATATTGTTAAGATGTTGTTAACTATGTACTTGTATTATAACAAAATCCCATTATAATGTTAACATCAGCAGGATTATTCATTTTTCATCATTTGAGGTTGTGTAGCTGTTAAAATGAACTCAGGTTAAAGTTGAGGGTTATTATCTCAAAAATAGAGAAAATTCAAGAAAAGCTGACTTTTTCAGTAAAATCGATCATTAACTGAACATAAACCCAGTGTGTCCATCCACTGTCATTGATCCAACTCCATGGGTTTTACTGGTGAATCAATGTTGTAGAAGATGACTGTGTTTCCACGGTAACTATGGAGCCTCTGAACGTCCGAATGGGTCATATCTGACGACCGCGAAAAGACGACAAACTGCATTTAACACCAATTATTTATATGTAGATCAACAGGTATTAAATATTTTAGATCAGTAGATGCTTTTGGTCGACGGTGAATGTTTGACGGTGACACGGAGGTCCAGTGGATAGAGCGATTGTTTGTCTCTATATGTTCAGCCCTGCGATGAACTGGCAACATGTCAAAGGTGTACCTCGCCTTCACCCATAAGTAGCTGGGATTGGCTCCAGTGACCCTAGTGAGGATAAAGCGGGTTCAGAAAATGATGACTGCGACGATTGCGATGACTTTCTGACGGTAAATCAGAGGCGAACAGATGGTAGACGGAGTAAACGGACAAACAGGTAATGAGTGTGTGAATGTGGGCGTGTCGGTGGGCGTGGTTAGGGTTCGCGCAGGAGTTTTCCCGCAGATCCTGATGGGGCTGCTCCGTCACAGACCCCTGAATGTGAACCCTCCAGGTGCTGCAAAGCTATCTTTAGATTCATTTGGGCATAAATCCAGTGGATTTCTCCAACCTGTTTGAATTCCTTCTTCAATAGTTGCGTCTATAACTAGTTGCGTCTCCACATTTGCACATATAAGGTCCAGACTTCAGACCAACATTTCTCCAGTTCCACACAATGGTTTGTCAGCAGCAGCGGTTGTAGGGTTAGGGTCATTACTTAGAAATGGAATATAAATAGAACGCTTGAGTCTTTGTGGGTTAAAAGTAATCCAAACAAGTACACATGTAACTTCAACCTCATAATCAAACTTGTGTTCAACAGAACAGCACAAACTGAAACCCGCTTACATTTTACGCCCCCCCCCATGTATTATGTGAACTTCACTCAAGGTCTAATAACCTCATACTGCAGATTACTTCAGTCTCACACTTATCTTTCTCTTGTGTCTCTCATTGGTATGCATGTAAATGGAAATTAGGCTGATCCTGGAACCTGCGCCACGTACAACACTAAAATCTATTACAGGGATATGTGTGATGTGTTTATGCTAATTTAGTGTCATCTGAGCGTGGAGGGCTACAGAGGAGGCTCACTGACGTAGAGGTACTGTCTCGTGGAGGCAGCGAAGCGTGGACGAACTCCTCCACACACACTCACACATGCATCCCATCCCCTTTATTTTGCCTGGGCCCTCCTGGGACTGGAAGTGATGATGATCTGCAGTAATTGAGGAAGACGTGTGTTGAATGCGGTAGGACTAGAGGAGGTACCGGAGGGCGGAGGGAAAGTGTAAACTGCTGATGCAGATTCTGTAGCGAGTCGCCTCTCGGTACCTGGAACTGACAGCCGCTCCGTCTCCTGAGGGTTTGATGGACACTGAAATCTTAAAATGTAGGTTTTTGTTTTTTTTGTTTCCTCCCAATCGGCCTCCAGCGATTTAAGACAAGAAAACATTGCAGGAGTAATGGTTTAAGTTGTCCCTGCAGAGTTGAAACCACTGACGTTGCTCTGAAGACTTCCCAACAATGTAACACAGCTGTAAAAGTGCTTTTTTTTTTTTTTACAGTGTTGATGTTTATGTGTGAGTGTGTGTGCATTGTGTTTTCAGGGTAATGTGTTTTATATGCTAATTTTGTTAATGTGTATAAGCTGCTGCAGCCCGTTCTCATTAGCCTATCATTAGGGTCTTTTATAGAAACACATAGTGACTGTACTGCAGCACCCAGATGCCTCAGACTGAATGGTTTCCAGGGCAGGTTCTCACTCCGGGTTTGCAGACGTACCCATTGACTGGTAGAAACAGGAACAAAGGGGCAACAAATCAGACCGCTGTTGAGAATTAACTCTGCTTTCCTTAACAAGGGATTTACACCCAAGATATGAGACAAAATGTAACTCTGCTTGGACAATTGTCTGTACCTAACAAACAGTTTTTGTACTAATATTACTACATTTTTTATTGATTAGATTAGATTCAACTTTATTGTCATTACACATGTACAAGTGCAAGGTAACGAAATGCAGTTTGGCATCTAACCAAAAGTGCAATCGGTAGATGTACGTAAATATACAGGGTGGATTGTCAGGGTGATATAAATATACAATATGGATTATTATATACAGATTATAAAACAGACTGCAATATACAGTCACGGAAAAAATTATTAGACCATCAAAAGTCATCAGAAACAGTGGTTATTCAATCCAGTCCTAACTCCTGTGTGTATCATGTGACTAAAACGGACAGAAAAGAAAACATGGAATGAATAAAAACACTGTTTTTGTCAGTACGATGACATAGCTATTGATGGAAGAACTGAAGTGATTTGGGTTATTATCAAGAAAACATGGAAAATGGATAGATATCAGCTCTGAAATTCAACTACTATGAGCTATTTGTGTATTTGTGTTGGTATTATTATATTTGCCCAAACAAATGGACCTTTAATTGGAGCAGGCAGTAAAATGAGCAAGAAATTGAAGAAAACAAGCGTGGTCTATAATTTTTTTCTGCAACTCTACAGTATCAAACTATATTGAATGTGTTTTTGTATAATTTATGATCAGATTCAATATTCAGTAGGATGGAAACTCAAGGAAATAGTGTGTCCAGCTGATATAATAACCAACAATTCCAAATCTTAAATGGTTCACCAATTTTTAACTACATATTTAACTTTACATTTAAGTAATGCAGGAATTCTACGTGTGACTGGTCTTGTTCATCATCGTGAAAGGAAATTTTCTGCAGGCAAATCCTCTAAATTACAAAGATTTTAGTTGGAATTTGAGAGCAATCTTATTAGTAATTTCTTGGAAAAGTGTTCCTTTTCCTCAAAGACTTTCCCATTGACAATAAAACCAGTGGTATATTCATTTTTTTCAGTGCTGTATATTCTGTTGGTATAAGTAGGGCTGTAAAAACAGACACATTTTTTATATAGATTATTATGATTTAACTTGATTTTTTATTGTTAATTTTTATGCCACTTATAGAATGTTTCTATAATAGTTTAATAGTACACCAACACCTACTGAACAAGAAGAAACCACATATTGACACTGAACATCAGAGAATAGAAATACAAATAATTATTTGTGACTTTTAGGCTTTTTAAACAAAAAAAATGAGCCAGGAGTCTGTTTTTTTCTGCCCGGTATAAAAGTTCGACCTTTTCACGTGCATTATCCAGTGGCGACAAACCTTTTGATCACATTTGCATTATGTCACCAGTTACACATATAATGTTAAGCAATTTAACATATTTTTGGAAGTTGACATTTTTTCATAAAGATGCAAAATATATAACTATAGGGACACAAACGTCATCCTATCTTTAGCTCTCCAGTCTGCAGAGCTGCCAGAATCGCACTGCAGCTCCCATCACGTCCATTATTAGTGATTTTTCGCATCTTTTGCACTTTTTCACTTGTTATAGGTTGAGGTGAAACACATCAAGGTGACATACCAGACGCACTTCGCTGAGCTTCACACTAAATTGAATGATATTTTACTGCCGTCATCACCAAGTGTGACTTAATTGAAAATGATCTGTTTAAATGCCAATATATGTGAAATAGATTGTAAATTAAATGGGATTGAAATGTGATTTAAGTACTGTAGATAGCTTTTTTTCTGAAATAAGGTCCCATGGAGTCCTCTGTCAAAATACACAGTATAATTAAAGTTATTGAATTTTTGCCATTTGACACCAGTTTGTTTTCATATAGTTTAGTCTGTTCAAATATTCACTATCAGAAGTCAAAATGTAGTTATATATCATTGATGTAACATTTAGGAAAATATCATATAGTTTTCATATTTTTTTGCTTCTTCACTGTTCTGAGTTGTTTAGTTTTAGGTGGCTATCCTTCCTACAACTTTAGATGAGCTGTAATACTTTTTTTTTTCCCCAAATCTAATATTTTAATACATTTTTATTCATTGATTAAAGTGTCAATACATTTTCTTCTTGGAACTTGACATAAATTTGTTGTTATTTAGTTACTGTCTCGTTTTCTTTGCTTCATAAATCACTCATCGTAATAGTCAGTGAAATTACTACGGTTGTAAATCACCACTTTCTGTTTTTATTCGTTTTCCATCTGTGATGTGGTCTAATAATGGTTTGACCGTTCATCTGTTACAGGACAAAACTGCTGGATCATGCCATCGAAAACTGACGGCGCTGTTACTGATGTATCGTTTCTTTTTCGTGTCTTAAGTTCTCGTGGGGTCTAATCATACTTTGCGTGCATCCCTCCTGACACATGGGTTGTTTTGTGTGTTTTTGTAATTAGACCTGGTTGTATTAATGGGCGTTGTGTGGTGCGTATTGTGGGGTTGAACATGGCATGGCGGTGGGAGGGCAGCAGTAATCCTGAAGCATCCCTAACAATAACGGCGAGGTGTGACTCGGCTCCCTCTCTCATATCCTCTTTTCCTTCAAGTGAGGCAGTGTCCCGTGAAATTGGGCTTTAAATTACGAGGCCGGTGTACGTGTGTGTGTGTGTGTGTATATATATATATGTGTATATACACATACACAGAGAAAGAGAGAAAGAGAGAGAGACACTGTGTGAGGGTTTTTTAAAACGACCTGTTCGCCAACCGGACCGCGGCTGTCAGCAGACGATCCTCCGGTCCTGACTTTGGTTTGAGGCCAGTTCACTATCGCAAACAATATTAGGAAGCATCTCTTTATCGCCTCGCTGAGGATGAGTCTGTTCTATCAGCTTCATCACGATCAGAGATGGTGACGATTTGGAGGAGTGTTATAAATCAGGGGCTGTTTCCCCTGTTTGTCTGTCGTTCGCTCTGCGGCCCCTCCCTCCAATGAACGCTTGTCTTTATTTGAATAATAAGGCTCTTATCTCAGTGAATTACTATTCAGTTGGCCACAGCATTCTTTCTATATCGCTGTGTCTGCTCTTCATCATACACTAAAAAAGCATTGTTACACCCCCCCATTCACACTCTGCCCGTCCAGTCTTTATCTCCTGTCCCGGCCCTCACCTCTCCTTGTCCCTCCAAACACAAAGTAGAGATGTTTAGTCCTGAAAACACCACTTGGCCCTTTTTCTTAGAATCTTTCCCACCGTATTGATGAGTTCACAGCACAGTTTTCATCTGTTGTGTCACGGAACAGATCAGTGGATCTTTGTTTGCTGAGTGCAACGGTTCAATACGCTGGTAGTGAACAAATGGGCTTTGAAGAATAAAACCAAAGGGAAGCTCGTTTATAATCAAGAAGCTACATTTGTTTGCAGAATTTTTACCAAAACTCAGAGTAACAGCAGGTGTAAATAAGATGTTTTTATTAGAACAGTTGCATGTTTTCCAAGTTTTATTTAACCCATAAAGACCCAAACATCCACCAGTGATCAAAATCGTCTGTTGATCTAAACTGTTTAATACCTGTTGATCCACTAATCTTATCAATGCATGTCAATAATTGGTGTAAAATACAGTTTGTCATCTTTTCATGGTCATCAGATATGACCCAATTGGATGTTCAGAGGCTCTGTAGTTACTGTGGAAACTGTTTCCCTAATACTGATTTTATGCGATCACAGGTGTGTGGTTATTGAGTGTTTTACAACAGCTTCAGACACGAATCAGCCAATCCGAGTCAAGAAGCGGAACTATCACTTTTTATTAGCGTCATTTGTGGAACTGATAGTGAACAGCCTGCAGAAGAATGAGTTTCATTATCGTGTTGAAGTGAAATTGGGGCAGATTGGTGCATGTTTGATCCCTGACGGGTTCTGGTTCCTGAAGGACCCACTCGGTGCCGTCTCATCCTTTGAAATGGGCCGACGTGGGTCATTACTTCCAGTGAAACGCCGTGACGCTCCTCCGCCTCGGCGTCCCATACGGAGACCTGCCCTCCCATATGTCTGAACACGCTCAGGTTGTTGTGCTGTGTACAAATAACACATCGACGCCGCTCGGCCTCGTCCAATTGGCTGATCCGCCGGCCGGAGCGGACGCAGGTAGAAAAACCCATTTGTCAGCAGAATCTGCCACTCAGGTCGAAGCCAACAAGATGTGGACAAAACTCAATTTCAGCATTAATGGAATAATACCACGGTTAATGTGCCGTCCGCCGGAGCAGAACACCAGGTCAGCTCAGGGTCAAAGCCATGGATTCTGGGTAACGGAGCACGCAGGCGCATCACTCCATTCACAGTCACTGTTAATTCATATTTTCTCCGCAGCGGTGGAGTAAAAATAACTGAATAATCAGTGGGTTTCTTCATAAAGGGAGCTGACTCTGCATGAGAAAAAACACTTTTGTTCGCAGCGGCGCTGTAATGTTTAATGTTTATTTCCCGTCTTCCAGGGTTACTTCCTGCTGTTTGAGTCGATGTTGGACTCCGTTCTCTACGCCAGAGACCTGTACCTGGCTGACGGTGGTTCAGGTAAGTTTGTCACATGTCATGAAGCCCTAACGGCAGGGGTGTCAATCATGTGGCCCGTGGGCCAAAATCAGCCTGGCAAAGGTTCCAATCCGGTCCACTCATTTTAGTTCAGAGGCCACATACAGACCGATTGTGATCTCAAGTAAAAAAAAAACAGCATAATAATCTATGAATAATGAAATAACTTGAAATTTTCTTATTGGTTGAATGTGAAAAAAATCTTACATTATAAAGATATTTACATTTACAAACTGTGCTTTAACAATGAAATGTGAATAACCTGAAC
The DNA here is from genome assembly GCA_037367295.1 of Apogon hyalosoma. NCBI lineage: Eukaryota > Metazoa > Chordata > Actinopteri > Kurtiformes > Apogonidae > Apogon > Apogon hyalosoma. Next base: position 1,037,768 of record JAPQRP010000019.1, read on the forward strand.
AAATATGAACAACCTGAAATGCCTTTAGAAAATAAAGTGTAATTTTCACAATATCCTGCCTGTTATTAATTTTTTTGTTCCTTTGAAGATTCCGATCCAGAATGCACATGTATAAATGATAAGTTGAGGCATAATATTGTTAAAATTGCACTTATTTTTTCAGTTTAAGGTTATTCGCATGTTTTTTTTTTGTGAAAGGTTAGTTTGTAAATGTTAATATTTTCAGAATTTATATGGTATTAAGTTTTTCATAAGGTTTTGGGGTTTTTTTTGCACTAAAACAGACAAAAATTTGATGTTGTTATTATTTATAGGGTATTATGTTATTATTTTACCCGTCTGGACCACTTGAGATCACATTGGGCTGTATGTGGCCCCTGCTTTAAGGCAGTTTTTGAATGAACTCAAAAAATATTATTAGAAAATTTGCAGTGCTCATGTGTTTATGTGAGGTCTGGAATCTTTTGTGTTGGAAGCGTGGGTTTTGCTTTTGGCCGAATGTATTCCTAATCTCACTGTACCTCAACACGGAAGACAGGTGTTTAAGAACTTCATGGAGGTTATCAGAAAATATGAGTCCTCTACATAGAAACCACCCAACTCCTATCAAACCCAGCTCTGAGCACAGAACATATTCTGACATGAGCATGAATCTTGTTTTAAAATGAAAATGGTCCCTGTTCACACTGGTGTTTTGGAAAAGATTCTGAAATAATATATTATAACGTATATATCTCTTAACTTTCTAACATACATGGAACGCATTTCACATGACAGTAGTAACGATGTTGTAGCTGGGTGTAAATTCAGTGCAAGTTACGGTTTATGCTTTAAAATAAAAATATACTAATGCCGACATAACATCTATCTCCCATTCACATTGAAATCACTTTTTCTTCGGTTTTCTTTTAATTTACTGATTTTTTTTCTTCAACATCTAAATTAAGTATGGGAAATTAAATATGATTTACAGTCGAAAATACAAAATACAGAGGTTAATGTAATAATAAATAATGGCAAATCACTTAAATAAAGGTTAAATAGAGAGAACAATAAATTTGGGAACTGCCATAAAAGTAGCACTGGGTCTTTATGGGTTAATTTTAGTGCAATAAGCTTAAACATAATCTTGAAAAGGTAAAAAGCAAAGCATCTGCCCATCCATAATCTTCATGTTTGTGTGTCACTGTTGGTTGTAGGGTTAAATGTGGATTATAGTTTTACCAGTGATAGACAGGGTTATTTGATTAGTTATTGAGGGTCGTATTATGTCAATGAGCGTCTTCACAGCGTTTGCAGAGGCAGGCCTGTGTACGTGGACTATTGCGTGTTCTCCATCTCTTGGGTCAGCCCACCTCCACCGCCTCTGACCAGATTTAATGACTTGTGCCAAATGTGACCTAGCTAAAGGATGGTTCCACCACAGTGACTTCAGTGGCTCCTTGGGGCCCGAGGGGACGCCAGGGAGAGGTCGCACACATACACACCTGGGCTGACAGCCTCTATAGAGATGGATCAGTTAGCGGGGGGGGGTTGACCTGAGCGAAACACAAAGTGACAGGTCAGAGGACGCCGTATGGTTCATGATGAGCCTTTAACCCTGACGCTGCCGACTCGAGCTGAATCGCAGTCGGCTGCCGCGAGTTAAATGATGATCTGGGAAAAAAAAAACAAAACAGCCTCCAGAGCACTGACCTAATGTTTGTGATGACTTTGTTTTACTGTCTAAAACACTCCTAGGACACATGAAAAACACCTCCAGGCTGTTTTCTCTGTGCTAAACCATCATCAAACATTATAGTTGTCCAGTTAGTATTACTCTCAGATATCCACATAACTCTGACGTCCCTATTAACCATGATGCACTTTCCCCAAAATGACTCAATGATGCAAACACAAACCACGACACATGATGTAGTTTACTATAGTGAGTGTTTTTTTATGTTTCCTTTAGAGCCACCCCACACACATTCCACAGTGAAAAAGGTGACTGTGTCCCTTCTCTATAACTGGACATAAATATTTATTCACCGACTCTCTTGTCCTTCCCTTGCCTCATCATTGAGCTTTTTTTGAGGACTGTGCATAACAGATAATACCCCATAAATAGAATATGTAATAAAACCGTTTTCATGCATCACACACAGTCGGCATCAGAGGAATTAACTATAGTAATCTTTAGGCCCTGTTCATAAGAGGATGGCTTCATCGTATCCACAAAAGTTTTGTATCCGATACGAAGCTGATGTTTTCAGTCACTGAAACCGCAGCTTTTTGAAACCAGGTCCCAGAGTGGATAAATTTCATGTTTAGATATGTTTATTGAATTTTCAAAATCAGAACAATGATAATACACACAGGTATTCACACACACACACACACACAAAAAAGAGAGAAAATCTAACAAAACCCACTTAACCCTCCCAAACCCCTTGCTATCACCAGATATCTGTATGCATATACAATATGGCAGTGTAGATAGAAATAAAATGACATATCAGAGTATTACATACAAACATACATCTTAACCCTTTGGCTGCCCCATTTTTTTTGCTGATCATCCTTCATTTTTGGCTTCCTGAATTCAAATAGTTATTGTATAAAACTGTTAGGAGATAGAGGTATACTGTGAATTAGAATGTATAGTATACACAGAAAAAAGTATATGTTGAGGGCAATTTTGTTCATCTAATTTGCATATTAGTTGGCGGCCATCTTGAATTGCAAAATATACACAGTAAATAAAATTTTGAG
>JAPQRP010000019.1:1065747-1080259 GCA_037367295.1 Apogon hyalosoma
ATATCTCTGGAACTATTTGTCTGATTGACTTCAAATCAAGTGCAAATGAAAGGTCATGACCTGGGGATGCCTCATGCGATGACATCATAGCTGTCTGGTTAAGGATTGGGGGCGTTCAGGGATATACCCCTAGCCGTTGCTTCCGACAGCTAGTTTTGTCTAATTCAAGATTTTTTTTTTTTTGCTTAATTCAAGCACAAAAATCTGCCAGTTGGAACAAGTGAAAATGAGATTTTCCAGATATAGTGTCTAAAAATAAGTTCTTATATCTCACTGAAAAGTTCCTCTTTTGGTGATTATGTCTTATTTTAAGTGTGATGAGATATTTAGACTAGAAATGAGAAAAATACACTTGGTAAGAGTTTGATTTTTGCGGTGCAGTTACACACATTTCCCAAATACTGCGAGTCAAAGCGTCCTCTTCTCTACGTGTAGACAGTGTATGGTTATTACATAATGCAGTATTTTTTCATGATTTGTTGTCGCAGTGCTGTAACCAAAGACCACGCTTACATGTCGAGGTGTCACGTGTTAAAATGTGTTCACAGGTACTTCTTATTCAGTTTTATCTGGCTTTTCTCTGTATTAGCTTTCACTTGCCACATGGTAAATTACGTTCCCCTCTGCATCCAGCCTGCCCACCAGGAATCACAGATAGATTATTGGCCCGAAGCAGTAGCGTAATGTTACCATAAAGATACTGATCTGCAGTCAGGATTGGCTGTAGTTACTGTGAGCGTGTGCGTGGGATGAACTGCTCCTGGATCAGTGCTCGGGGATCGGTGAGGGAGAGCTGCTGCGCCTCCATTCTTTGATGGAGCGCCTGCTTTTGTTCTCCTGTCGACAGTCCATTCATCAGCTCAGCCTGCCTAACCTTGCATTAAATGAACAGCACAACCCTTGCGTCTGTGCCATTCACACACAAGACAAATCCTCTCACTGTTGCTTTTTTTTTCCTTTTACATCCCGCCTTGCTGTGTGCCTTCCTTCCTCTTTTTTTTTTTTTTTTTTTTTACATTGCACATGCTCTGCACGTTGTATACATCGCATTTACAAATCCACACAGGATATATGTGTGCTGCCACTTTTCATTAAAACTTCAGATTAGAAATTCTCCCAATGGCCTTTTTGTTTGCCCCTCAGCTCTGCTCCTGTTGTATCCATTTACCTGGAGCTAAAAAAAAAGGCTCATCTCCTGCTAAAGGGTGGAAATGATGTATGCTGATGGCACGGCAGGAGAGAAGAAGTTTCTGTCTGTAATTAATTTGAACACTGTCTCACTGCTGCTGACGTAGCTACTGTAGTGTTACCGACAGAAACGTCTATGCAATCCATCTCTTACCTGCTTTCCATCAAATTTAAATAGTGCAGGGAGAGGCGATGGCCTTCTGGACTGACAGGGCAGGAACTCATCAAACTCAAGGACGATTTCAGCACATTAGGGGATGTTAATGGAAAAATCCACACTTCAACTCTGAGTTTCACATTATACGTTTAAAAATGATAAAAATATAAAAGACCCTGATCTGTTTAGTTCTGAATGTGAAGTCAGACTTTTAGATTATTTGACTGAGTCTGAAATACAGTGTAGCATGATGATTATGTCCAGGATTGTTCAAGAGTCCTAGTTTGTTGGTTTAGTAAAGTTCTAATGTTCACACATATGCATTTGTCTCTGTGTTTAGATCCAGTCTGATATATGTGACGTATGAACAGCAGGAAAAACAAAAGTTTCAGGTTAAAAACAGCTTCTGTAAAACATATATTTAGTGTGACCTCCCTTGAGACCTTAAGACATGGGGTGTCAAACATATGGCCCATGGGCCAAAATCGGCCCGCCAAAGGTTCCAGTTAGGCCCACATGAAGAATTACCCTAAAAGGGCTCATATTTCTCCAAACCCACTTTTCTTAGTCTGTGGTTCATTTATTTGTGTATTTGGACCCTAATAGTTCATTCAGTTTGAATTTGAACCCTCCAGGTGCTGCAAAGCTATCTTTAGATTAATTCTGGCAAAAATCAGGTGGATTTCTACAACCTGTTTCAATTCCTTAATCTGTTACGTTTTATAACTAGTTACATCATGACATTTGCACATGTAAGGTCCAGACTTCAGATGGACATTTTTCCGAGTACCGCATAATTATTTATCAGCAGCAGCGGTTGTAGTAAAAACTGAATATATGTCCAAACTTCGAGCTGATTACCAAAAATGTTCAGCTGTTGGTTGAACGGGACAGAGCAATACAACCAACAACCCGGAGGGGGCGGGGCCTGAAGTGGCTCATGTGCATTTAAAGGGCCAGCGCTCAAAACAACCTTTCTGGTGTCATTACTCAGAAATAGGGTTGAAGTTGGACCTGTGGAGTTGAATGAATGAAGAATTCAGACCCAAGCAGAGCATTTATATTTTTAGGCCGCAGGGAAATGTTTGAAAATGCATAATTCAATTTATAAAAGCAAAATATCACTCCTTTAAGATGGGGGTCAAACTCATTTCAGTTCCAAATTTAAAAATGTTAATAGTATTGATACCCGTTACTAAATGTTTTATGTATTTGTTGAAACACTGTGATCTGTAAGTTGTTATGCACATGTGTAAATGGTTAGCTTAGATATAATATGTGGAAGACAGGATGAGCCTTTACCAGATTCTTTATGGGGTTCTGGTCAGATGAGTTTGCAGTTATGCGCAGTAATGCCATGTGCAGTTAAGCCGTCCTTAGGAGCTTTGACATTGTGGACAAGTGTCGATTCCTGCTAGAAAAGGAAATCAGCATCTACTTAAAGCTTGGAAGCAGATGGAAGCATGAAGTGCTCTAAAATCTCCCAGCAAGTGGCTGCATTGACTCTGAACCTGATAAAACCCAGTGGACCAACAGCAGTAAATGATGTTAAACCTCAAACCATCAGTGACTGTGGAAACATCACACTGGACCTGAAGTGGACATTGATTCTGTGCCTTTCCATGTTTCCTTTACATCAGTGGTTCTCAAAGTTTTTACAGTGGAGGACCCCTGAAATATACTTTTTTAGCCTAGTAGCCCCCAACTCTCGCTTCAGCGTTTTTGATTGAAAAAAATGAGGCAAAATTTGCTCCTGTGCCAAAGGTGTGTGTTTATGTTTTCAGAACTTTGTAAACAAACAACATATATTTAACTGTAATATATATAAAAAACAACACATATTTTCAAGTAAATATAAACTGAAAAGTGACCTATTTTCTTAAGAAAACGAAATAAATTGGTCATTAATTAATAAATGAACCTTTCATCGACAAAAAATAATTACTTAGCTACTCAAGTTAACTCATGTTGAATAACAGAAGATAAATTTCACTTGTTCCATTGGCAGATTTTTTATTTTTTTGCTTAATTCAAGCTAAAAATCTGCCAATGGAACAAGTGAAAATTATCTCAGTAAGATTTCTTGACTAAAGATTTTCCAGATCTATTGTCTCAAATGAAGTTGTTTATAGCTCACTGAAAAGTTACTTTTTAGGTGATGATGTCTTATTTTAAGTGTGATGAGATGTTTTAACTAGAAATGTGGAAAATACACTTGGTGAGATTTAGATTCGTTCCTGTGTATGGGAACTTTATCTCCAGATGAAATGCAAATTTTCCTTTCGTCTGAAAAGAGGACTTTGGACCTCTGAACAATGGTCCATTCCTTTTTCTTCTTCTCTTTTTAGTCCAGGTAAGACTCCTCTGATGTCTCTAGTCCAGAAGTGTCTTTGCACTAGGAATGCGACACTTGTGCCCGTTTCCTGGAGTCGATTCCTGGTGGTTCTGGATGCACTGACTCCAACCACAGTCCAGTCTGTCTCTCCCCAAAGTTCTAAAATGTTTTTTTTCTCTCTTCATCTCTCAAGACTGTAGTCATCCCTGTTGCTTGTCCACCTTTTCCTTCCTCACTTTTCCCTTCCAGTCAACTTTGCTTTGATGCAGCTTTCCCAACAGTCAGTCGTTTCAGAAATGATCTTCTGGGAAGGGGTTTTTGGACGGAGTTTCCATGTTCTCCCCATTTTATGTGGGTTCTCTCTTGGTATTCCAGTTTCCTCTCACCATCCAAAGACATGCACCTTAATAAGTTAATCCATCAACCTAAATCACCCTTTTGCCCCCTGCATTAATTAATTATCTGAGTCTAAAATGCATAAAATGTTCACTTCCAAGTTTTTTTGTGAGATCCCAAATTCCTTGGGGTTTGGGTAGTCACTCTGAAATCCATTTTTTAGTCACAGAAAAAATGATTAGACCATTAAAAGTCATAAAAAAACAACGGGTGTGCAACTAGCACTAACTCTTGTGTGTATCACGTGCCTAAAACAGACAGAAAAGAAAACATGGAATGAATAAAGCACTGTTTTTGTCAGTACAATGACATAGATATTGATATAAGAACTGAGGTGATTTTGGTTATTATCAAGAAAACAGAGAAAATGGATAGATATCAGCTCTGAAATTAAACAACTATGAACTATTTTTGTTGTCATTATATTCGCTCAAACAAATGTATCTTTAGTTGGACCAGGCATTAAAACGAACAAGAAATTGAAGAAAACAAGGGTGGTCTGATAATTTTTTCTGCGACTGTAATATAAATGCCAAGACCTTTTCACAGCTTATTTAAAAAAAAAAAAAAAAATGCTATGAAAAATACTTAATTTAAGAAACATTCTCACAGTGTTACCATATAATCAAGGATAGTTTTGGGTTTGTAAACTCACTGTTTGTGCCATTTGACATGAAGCGATTTTATGGACATGGTCAAAATATTGCTGGTGTGAATCTTGCTAACAGCATTATTAAATAAATATACAGGTATGCTTTCACTATGTTGAAGAACAGATGTGTCACAACACCTTTGGGAGCCAGTAATAGTTTTCTTTCAAGCGTCTGATTGGCCAGCGTGGCTTCAGGGTTAGAGTTATATAATCTGTTGGTTTGGAACGCTCCGACAGCATTTTGTTTCCTTTTGTTTGTTTTCATGTAGACCAATTTTTTTTTTAAAGATCTTGTGGGAATGTTTTTGCTTGAGGATAGAGGAGGTAAGAAGTTTGTGACTGGGGCCTAAAACTATAGAATCTGAGATGTATGTTCTTGGAATTAATATTTATGAATCAGTTAAATGCTGTCATGGTTGCTCTTAAATATTCACACATATAAATGTTCAATATATTTAAGAGATAAAAGTTTTAGATTTGGAAATCCTCTTGTTTGCAGCAGACGGAGTCATATTGAAGATCAAACACAATTGCGGGATTGTATAAATCTTTAAATTTTACTCTAAAAACTTTATTTTTTAGCATTTTTGTGTGTTGTGTGTGTTGTGATGGCGCCATTGCACATTTTTGCAAACGATGAATACACATAATCTCAATACATTTTTTTTCTCTACTTTTTATGTATTTCCTCAAGAAGCAGAAATTGAGTTGATACGAAACCTGTTTTTGCTAATTCTTCATATTCTTGTTGTGCAGAAGCGTTTCATTCTGGCGCCTGGTCCTTTGCATTTGCAGTTGACTCGGCCCTTTTCACTTTTTCTGCCACTTTTCTTGAATCTGGCCGTTCTGCGTCTGTTACAGTACGGTTGCTTGAGTGTTTGTCTTCGAGGCTTCATGAGTTATTAGTGTAAATCGTCGACTGGAGGTGTGCTGCAGCTCCGGCTGATTCCCAGTCCGCCTCAGCGGAGCGGCAGCAGTCGGGCAGAGTGTTTGAGGGAGGGGGGATTCACACCAACCCGCCCGTGAGGTGGTCGTGCTTGAAGCCTCCACGCCTGGATAAACCCCATCAAAAGCGCATTAGCCCTCTCCTCTCCCACCCGGTCCACCCCCCCCCTCCCTCTCTTGCTCCCCCTTCCCTGCGTCCCCCTCCGTTGTATAATAGTATCTGGCCGGGCCACGCGGCTCGCTGACACACAGCCTGGCGAAAGGGGAGCGATGATGAATTGCTCCCTGTTGGTGTTATCCATGATGATAATTATTAATTTTCCCCCCCGCTCTTCCCGGAGAATGGGGGCCGGAGAGCTGCAGTGTTGCAGTACCGCCTCTGTGGGCCGTCAGGAAGCCCTCTGTCATCACTTATCACAGACAGAGCTGGGGCCCAGGGCTAAACACTGATGAAAATGAAAAGCGCTCATTCTGATTTGTCCTGTTTTTGGTGCGTGGGAGTGTGTATGTGTCTCTACAGCTTAACTTTACCCTTCTTTTTTTTTTTTTTTTTCTCTTTCCGTCCATCTCTTTCATCACCCCTCCTCTCTCATATGGACTGAAGCTCGTGGAATATATTTAGCGTCTTTTATCTGCACTCGCTGTGTTTATATTGACCTGAATATTACATTATTCATCAGAATTAAAATGCAGGCAGCAACCACTGCCTCAAATTGAAACCACTGTGGGAAATATAAGTGTAATACTACTGATGGCCACTAGGTGCTGAACACAAACCCTCATTCTAGTTGAGTTTTTGTCTAAAAATACTAAGTCATTACCTTTTTGCCATGAGTCATTATGGTCTCATTTGCTTTATTTGGATCCTCTTAAGTCTCCTGTAAAAAACAAAAATATTCTGTTTAAAACAAGGCAAACAGAACCTCTGCCATCGACAGTGTGGGGTTTCACAACACCTAAACCATATGGATTACGAGGATAAGTTTAAGTGTGGATGCATAAGTCTTGAACCAGTCAATAACCATACAGAAGCTTCTTATGCAAGACTTTCTTTGTCTGAATGTAGATGCAAATTGCAGCCAACCAAATGACCAGCCTCATCCTCCTCTACAGTAGCCACTAAAAATGCAAAAAAAGAAATGTCAAAGCTCTCATTTGATTCAGTGGATACTTTATCAATTCTGGGCCTTTTACTTAATTGGAAGCATGTACTCATTTACTGTAACTCCAAAATGACATTTATGCCCAAAATTTGTTATACCATTGAAAGTGTTTTTTTGTTTGGTTGTTTTTTGTATGCATTTTTTTCTGCAGTAATGCCATGAGTGAGGTTTGGGCAGTAATAGAAATACATTTCAGTTAAATCTATGCACAAAAACATTTAGTTAAGGTCAGGAGATAATGCAAATTGAGCTATAATTAAAAATGTCATCTTGCAAACAATACAAAATGAGTGTGAACCTTCATATTGAAACTGTGGTCTGCTGTGGTTAAGATTCCGTGTGTAACATTTAGTTACATCTAGTGGTGATGTTCTGCTCTGCCTTCAGCTCACCATAACCTACAGTGGCCACTAAAAAGGCAAAAACCACTAGTAGAGCTAAAGTTTTTTGTCTGTTGGTTTTTTGTTTTTGTTTTTTTTTTTTTGAGGAGATATTAACTGATTCACACACAAACATTGTCACACCATAACACTGGATTCCAGCCACTGCACCCATTCCCTCTGTAGATATTATATTTGGGTTCTTCTATGAAACTGGTCCTAAAACCAGGACATGGGGCTAAAAATGCAAACCAGATGTAGACTAATGTTATGAAGCAAGTTTGGAAGCGCTTTGGGTCTGTTTTAAAAATAAATACTTCCTGAGATAAAAGAGAAACTATTTTTTCAGATAAAATACATTTTTAGATTATTTTATATTATATGTAATATAAAAATCTGCATGTAACACAGTCAAAAGGATGCAAAAATTATGCGCTACTATTTTTTTTTTAATATCTCTTTATTCTCTCACAGGTACATTTTGTGAATTGAAGTAATTATGCGAGGCAGAGTGTTTCACAAAAATGACCGCGGTTGCTAAATCATTTGCAATTTATATGCGTTTAAGTGGGCAGGTTCTGCATGTAACGCCAGTGGACACAGTGAGTTACATACAAAACCTTGAATGAGACTGAGATTCACAAAAAACCCACGTCTGGATTAAAAAAAAACACTAGGATCGTCATATTGAATACAGTGTCTTTATTTATAGTCTACATAAGACCATTTACAGCCATGTTTTCAGATCTAATGCACTGACACCTAGGTAGCTTTTCATGTCCCAATTTTGGTCCTATTTTTGGCCCCAATATGTGATTAAAAATGCATTAATTATGGGATGGCTCAGAGCAAGAGTATAATTGTTTTTGCATTTATCTGAGGTCATCATTAGGTACATCCTGGGGGAATTATGTCTACATTTCTCTTTTATTATTGGGTTTAAAAAGCTGGAAAAGTGCCAGATGCCAAAATAAGCCCAGTGTCATAGAAGCAGCCATGTGTAATATCTAGAGTCATCTGTGCCCTTACTTATTTGTGATGTTTGGCCATTAAACCCGTGTAAGCTTTAGTTAGAGCTGGTGTTTGTTTTGCTTACTCTGTTGTTTTTGGTCGAGTAGATATTAATTCTTCACTGTTACTTTGTGACTTACAGTAAAATCATTGTGGAAAAGGACCTGCTCCCTCTGTGGCTATAAACACAGGGACCTAAAACACAATGGTTCCTATTTTTTCTGTGATTATACGCTGATGAAAACCTGAGTGTTATTATCCATTTCTGCAATTAGATCATCCTAAATCTCACACACTGGACCTTTAAAGTTTGAGTCCTGCTCTATATTTTAACAGGGCCATAAAAGCTATCATTAAGTCCTCTGAAAAGGCCCAGGAGGGCTGATAAACTCTGATCCCTCTGCCGCAGTCGCCGCCTCGGTTCATATCAGGTGTGACTCATCAGGGTTTTTTCATCGCCCTCCTGAACTCTTTCCCGTCTTTTGTGTTTTATGTTTGAGGCGTTTCTTTCTGCTTATTCAAATGTGATTTTAACGGCAGAACTTTTTGGTGTGCTCCAGTTTCACTCCATGGCCTAAATTTTAATTGCCCCGCCTCGCTGCAGCGTGAAAGTTGCACAATGCCGAGGTGACAATCAATCTCGCTTACGAGGCGTTTGTCAGCAGCGAGGCGCAATGAGGATGATCTCTGCCTCCCCGACAGAGAGAGGTGAATCCGCTCTGCCTGACGAGTAATTACGCCTAATTTCCTAATTACTTCAGCAGCGAGCGTCTCTGTGGCGTTCATTAAAAGCCATAATTGCATTGGGTTGACATGCTCTTTTATCCACTTCGGGTCCTTTTCTGGCACTTTAGGTGTAAGCTAGCCGGGCCGCCCCTGCCTGTCGGAGTCGATAAAGGCTGATTGAAGCGTCGGTGTGGGGAGCGCGTCAAACACAGGGTCTGTCGGCATCATGATTATCAAGCCTGCATGTGTGTATCTTTTTGTATCCGTGATGAAAAATGAGCTCTCATAACCCGATCTTACTTAGAGGATGTGTTTAAATAGCCATTTGCTAGACTCTTCCAGCAGCTGGGAACAGATGGTTCTCTATTGTGCTTCTCTAAACGAACCAATAACAAAAAAGCTTGTAAAAAACAGTTTCCACTCTCCCTCATGTCTGCTGTCCTGCTCCTTCCCTCCTTTCCAACTTTCTCTTTCCTGCTTCCATATGATTTCCTGCCCCCCCATTCTTCCTCCTCCCTCCTCCTCCTCCTCCTCTCTCCTGTTTCCCTCTTCCCTTGCATTGATTCAGCTCTGCTTTGTCTCGAAGAGCCGGCCTCCAAGTTGTCAGCTGCATCAGGATTAAAAGCTATTAGTTCTGCATCATTGCCACTACAAGTGTGCTTCTGAGATTGATAGAGTGCCTCTCTTCCTCTAGTGGGGGGAGAGATATGAGGAAAACAAGCCTGGGGGCTGTTTTTTAGCTCCTGTATCTAACGGTGGTCACCTACAGGCACTGTGGCCCTGGACTCGGACTCCAGTTTGTTTTAGATGTGTGAGGAGGTTTTCTCCAGGGGACATTCTGCAGAAAACAAAATCAGAAAGTCTGCAAATCTTAAATCCGTGTATCATTCATTCTTTTCATATTCAATTGAGAATCCACAGTCGGAAAATGAAAAACTCCATCTTTATTTCATTATTCATGTGCAAATCAAAAAACAAGTTGTTTTTCATTCTTTCGATCATACGCACAAATTAAAAATTGGAAATAAGCAAATGGACCAGATGTTGGGTTTCATGTTGACATTTTTGATATCCGATTTAGTATGACCCGGAAGTCTTGACTTCTTCGTGTGTTACGCAAAGTGGTTTCTACCTAGATTGGTTACCATGGCCGCACTGTATTAGACAAAACAACGATACCTGGAAGATCCGGATCATTTTTACAGTTGTCATGTCGTCCTCCTTGAGAATAATGCGTTTGCTGCCTCTGAATAACACAAAATTCTCCATTACCACAGAATACTAGGAAACCCACAATTGTCCAGCTCAACACATGAAGAAGTCAATGGGTGGGGCTGTCACTCTATAACTATATGTTTTGACGTCCTGTAGTGGAAATACAATGTGCAGGTCACGAAATTAAACCAAGCCACGACAAACTGAACTGATGCAATAAGTGGGAAAGCAGCTCAATACTGTATTCATACCAAACATTAGTATGCATATGCAGGAAAAGCACGTAAAGATAAGTGGTTTACCTTTTTTAGTGTCACAATAGATGAGTTTGCCTTTTTGTAACTCAACTTCAGTGTCTCTAACGTGGCAGAAAACATGCAACTGCAGAAAACACCAAGAAACTCTCACTATGTTGTCTACCCATTGTTGCAGAACAAATCACTGCATGTTGTTCATGACTATAAAAAGTGCAAGAGGGATCAAAAATGGCAGGTATACACTGTCACTACCAGTCAGAGCTGGAGCAAAATGTCAAATATTGTCTACTTGTCATTCTTGACAAATCAGAATGTCTGTTTTTCCAGTGTCTCACAGAATTAGACACTTTAACATATGGCCCTGGTAAAGATCTGACCTCATTTCTGGTCACAGCTTCAGACATTCACCTGAACAAAACGGTTCAGTATTTATTTCTTCATCTGTAGTGACTGTTTTTTATTGCTGCAGGTAGGCAACGTCGTCACCAGAATAGCAACCTTTGCTAATTTCACGTACCAAGCATGATTTTTTTTTTTTTTTTTTTTTTTTTTTTGTCAGCAAAATTGCCTCAGTGGTGTTGGCGGCTGGTTCATAATTTATTTCTTTTGTCCACTGACAAGTCTCCCAGATGAGGTGAGAGGGAGCACATGGGACATGGTGTTGATTCAGCCAAAATGGGAAAGCAAGTTGGTTTTGAGACGAAAGAGGAAGGAGGGGGCAGGGCTGAAGAAAATAGAGTTCACCTCTCACATCAATGCACACTTAACCTGTAACATGGCAGCCAATACACCAGACCACACACACAGTACACTTCACTAACTAGAGACAGCAGTAAGCTCAGGCCATATCTGAGGTAAAACTATTAAAAAAACTTTAAAAGTGCTAATGTGAATATTTAACACTCATACTGCCTCACTCCTCATTCTGCAGCTCAGTTCTGCTTCTTGCCTCTCTCTCAGCCCTTCATGTCAGAGCTGCAGTGTAGTCAAACAAATCCAGGGGTTTATTGTACTGTCACATTCTAACATGCCCCTCATATTTCATTGCAGGCAATTGTCGGCTACTTTGACATTTTCTTTGACAAAGGCTGCGGCAACAAGGTAAGCAGGAACGGCAACAGCCAAGCTATTTAACAGAAACTCAATTATGTTCACGCTTTAGCGTGTTCCTCCTCCCCGAGGCGTTTGCTGGCAATCGACGGGCGTCCAAGCCGACTGCTGATATAAGCACTTACCCAGCAAAGGCGTCCGCTTGGAACTGCCAGTGCCATGCTCTGAACAACACACATGCATGTCTTCACACTTTCACACTGCAACTCCTATACAACAGGAGATGTGAGCGCCATGGTGTTAAGATGGTCTGAGAAACCTCCACCTCCACTGGGAACAAAACAGCATGGGATCATCTGTTTGACAAAGCAGTGAAAGAGTTTTGCATTTACGATGAAGCTGCACAACTCAAATAATGAAGAAAAGTGAGTTTAGAGCAGTGTCTTTTAATCTTTAATCTAATAAGGAGCTCAGAAGTTTCCATTTCATCAGTGCAGTGCCATGCAACTGTTCTGTTATATTGCTCCTAGTTTACTACATTTATTACTACTGTTATACATTTATTTTTTATCAACATTGTTTAAGGCTTAGTTTATAGGATTTCATTAGGTTTGATTGAGATTTCTGATTAGATTTTATGTCCCAAAGTTCCTACTTTAGTTGAGACTGGTCAATTCATTTTAGCATTATCTCATTATAAAGGATTCTTTTGCTTTAAGTCCTGTCATAATTATTACTGTAAACAAACACTTCATCACAAGTACTTGAGTTGACAGTGATCATTTTGCACAAAACCTTTAAATGCATAGGTTGCATAATACATAGGGGTTCTTAAAGCAACTTTTACAGCAACAAATTGCAGCTAAGGACTAAGCGCCATGGACACAAAACAATGGTCATACAAACTCCCAGAGGGACGATGGTTTCCGGTCACCTGCATGAAACACAAATGTCATTTCATCACTATTTCCACGGCCTTAGATTCACCATTTGACATTAGGTTCACACTCCTTTATTGACTTCTAATATTCAACCGACATTTCAGTGAGCAGCTATTAGCATCACATCATGTGATTCAGTCTCAGTAAATGACTCTTCATGTATGTTATTTAGTTTATACTATGAAATATTGTAACATAATTTGGGTTATATATATATTAACATTAACTAATTGCTTATTAGCATACAGATTAGTTGCATATTGGCTTTTTATTACACATTTGAAAGGACATATTAACTGTATGACCTTATCCTGCAGCTTCTGGTCATTACCTAACAGTTTTCCCTCAGTATTATATTAATTATTATTGATTATGATCTTGATATTAAGGAGGTTGTTAATAAAGAGCCGTTATGCTTCGAATATGTCAGGGTGATTTCCATGTCAACTCTCCCAGGCCCTCCCAGTTCAGAATGACTTTAGTTCTAAGTTTTTAACTGGACTGAATTGAAATCTGTAGTGAACATCCAGCAAACGCTCAGGATAAGATACAGCATGTGTTCTTGTAAATAGTTATGGCTGAATGTCAATCAAGTGAGTGCCTGGATTTTTTTTCTTTTTTCTAATAAAAACCAAGTTTAAAAAAAAAAACAAAAAAGCATCTGAAAAAACTCTTGCATCATGATGTTTCCAATATAGGCAATTATTTAATTTTTTAAAAAGCCAAAACTTGTCCTTTCCTGAGTCTCGGGAGTTTAAATAGAAGTTTTCATGTGTAGTTTGTCAAGAAAAAACCTGAAATTAACTGGGGAAAGTCCCAAAGTTTGGATGAGTTGGCCTTGAATGACCCATCCAATAAACACTTGTTAATTATGAATATGCATATCGAGCACAATTGCAGACTAAATTTCAGTCAGCTGTTGTTGTTCCTTCATTTTATTTACTTATTTGCGTGCTGTACTGTGATAGTGGCTGGCTGGGATGGTTCCACTCACTGTGTTTATTCTTTCCTGTGTTTTATGATCCCAGGTGATGTTCTCCACCGGTCCTCAGGTCACGAAGACTCACTGGAAACAGACCGTCTTCCTCCTGGAGAAGCCTCTTTCAGTTCAGGCAGGTCAGTAAACGTCCCTGAAACACTTCCGGACTGTAGATAAGTGGTTAGCAGGTAAGAGGTTCCTGCAGGTGTAGTGGATGTGCATGTGTGTTTACAGCCTTTTTTTTTTTTGTGTTTAAATGGGTTTTTTCGATTTCCTTTTCTTCTGCGTGTGGACGGCGGCGGCGGCGCATCATAGGCTGCTGCGGCAGGTAATCTGTCTGCGGCGGAGATGCAGTCAGGCTGCTTGACACCCGTTATCTGTCACCCACTGAGACAGCGAGGGATCAAAACAAATCACATTCAGCCATCAGAGACAGCATGTAAAACTTCATCTGATAGCCTCTGAATCATGACACGTTAGCACAGGAGCACTTTGTAACTGACCAGTGAAATATTTATAGAATCACCGCATCAGCACATTTCAGTATTAATAGCTGCTGTGCAGAAAAAAAAAAGAAAAAATCTCTCTGCGTGTTCAAGTACAGGAAAAGCGACAGAGCATCGTGCATCAAGGAAGTTAATATGCATTTGTTTCATTTCACTCACCTCACTGTATATATTCAGTGGGGTGCATCAGTTCCCTCAAGGTTTTACAATTAATCTGCCGGTGATTTAATTTTCTTCCAACGATAAAAGTAGACAGCTACGCAATATGTTTTGTGATTTCATAAATATTTAATGGGTCCACCTGAAGCTTGAAGACTCGGCTACAGGAGTATAGTATAAAACAGGATGTGTCACATATTAATTAATGGACTCTTCAAAACAGGTATTTTGATTTGGTAGAAAACTCACAGGTGTAACTGGTATCATTAAAAATGGCTGCATGGATCTGTTTCAGGACTGACACCAGGCCTGATCTGTGTAGGGTTTTAATGTTTAAGGTGCCATATTTAAAGGGCTCATATTTTGCTAAACCCGCTTTTATTAGTCTGTGGTTCATTTCTTTGTGTATTTGGACCCTAATAGTTCATACAGTTTGAATTTGAACCCTCCAG
>JAPQRP010000019.1:1090634-1101340 GCA_037367295.1 Apogon hyalosoma
AACACCGTCATCTCCTACAACACTGATTCACCAGTAAAACCCATGGAGTTGGATCAGTGACAGTGGATGGACACACTTGTTTTTATGTTTCAGTTAATGGTATATTTTCCTCAAAAAGTCTTTTTTTTCTTTTTTTTTTCTCTGTTCTGATGTAAAAGCTTTTGAATTCACTTTAATGAACATCTACAAAATTGCATAATCATGTACAAAATTCCGATATTCTAATTTAATATAATTGATTTTCATTGAAAATACAATATAATAATCAGTAAAAATAAGAAAGAAATCTATCCATCTATTTTCTTCCACTTATCCAGGGCCGGGGCATGGAGTCAACAGTCTAAGCAGGGATGCCCAGACGTCCCTCTCCCCAGACACCTCTAGCTCCTCTGGGGGAATCCTGAGGCGTTCCGGGGCCAGTCGAGAGACATAGTCTCCAGCGTGTCCTCGGTCTAAAGAAAAGAAAGAAATCACTCAGCAAATTTAGTCAAAAACAATTCTAGGTTTTAAATTATATTAAGACTTTACATTAACTTATGTGAAGTTAAAGGTCTGCATTTCAGGCTTCTGTTTATGGGTTTGTTTGTTTTTTTTGACTAACGTCTCTACTGAACTGACCCTAGCAAAACTTAGAGACTGTCATTAAGTTTGATGGAATTTGGATTCATTATAATTCCTGGACTGTCAGCTACATTAGCTAATGTTAGCATTCTGTGGCACTGCATGATACTATCTGCTAATGAGGCACTTAGCATGAGTTCTGTGTGTTTACACTTACTATGTAGCTGTAGTTATGTGGTGGTGTTTGTTACAACACTATTAGTCGACACAATAGAATAGAATAGAATCTGGCTACAAAATCCTAGATGACGTTGACCAAAATGCAGAATGGGGGCATTCAAACACCACTCCACAAAACAGTGGGTGACGTCGCTGTGGCTTCATCCATGATTTCATCCACTGACCAGCTGCAAGGCTTGAAAAAAAATACGATTCATTTAGAGCATTTATTTGGAGAAACTTTCAGCCAGGCAAAGTAACTCATAATGAAACTAAAACATAAGCACAGTAGCAGGTTGAATGGACCAGTCCACTCATAGAAGGGTTTTCAGATTCTCTGACTTTAAGTCTATAGAGAGCTGAGACGACTGTATTCACTGTTGTGGAAATTCAGCTGTTTTTTTTTTTTTTTTTTTTTTTTTAGCTTTGGCTGTTTTTACCTCACAAGGAATAAACCAGACATCCCAGGTGGAAAATGCATTCAACGCTAATTTGATTATTTTACAGAAAATGTTGCTTAATCCCATTACAGTTGTCTAAATAGTCCAAACATTGAGGCTCAGTTTTCAGGTCCTTAAGGTTAATCCTCTCTTAGCCTCGCTGTATGGAGCTGTGCAAGTCCGCATGAATGCAAATGACAACAGCTAAATGAATTGCTAATGCGAGCTGTGTGTTTCCAGTGTAATTTCATGGAGAAAGGTTGCATCGGGCCTGTTTCTGGAGGCTTCGTTGTGCTTAATGACACTGGCATGTTGATGTACGACGTCGCAGTGAAAACCCCGCTCCGTTCCCCGACTCATTTCCACACATGGTTAACTCTTTCTCCCAGCATCTGAGTGGCCAGTTTACTGAAGGCACTGTGGATTTCTCTTCCATGGGGAGTTCGGTGTGACTGATTACAGCAGAGCCTGCAGTCGCACCAACACTCAGCAGACACTCGGCTGGTGATTCTGTTTGTATGTTTCAGTCCTGTAATGCGAAAAGCAAAGGATCGGTTGGATAGTTTCCTGTGGAGTTAAAAGTACTGGGTCCCAAACCTCTTTTTTATTTGGGCTGTGTTTTACCGAAAGGTTACCAAAGGTTAAGCAATTATTCCTCTGACCTTTATCAGCCTTTCGCCAACTTAAGTTTGACTGTTGCCTCCCTTGAGCACCAGGCTCTGGTGCATTTAGTACAAAGTGCAAAACTGAGTCTTCTGGTGATGCTTTTCAGTTTCATTTAAAACTAATCTAAAGGAACGTCATACCAAAGTGAGATGCGTTCAGTGACATACAGAAATGTACTCTATTTCTTATGGAATAGTGGGTACAGTATGCAATTGCAGCCTAATTATATCCCCAAATCTCAAGTTTCGGGGCTATAATGGTTTCACTTCAACCTCTGCTGCCAGATATTCTTCGTGTGAACGCGATAACTAGGACAGATTTGGTTGGATTTCTTCTCCCTTGATGACCAACATAGTGGACCCCTAGTGGAAGAACCCTATCGATTTCAGCTTCTCTAGGAGTATTAGAAGTCGTGCAAACGGGGGCGCTTGTTGAAAATCAGTTTTTTGGATACAAATCAAGCAATAATAAGGCTGATTGAGATCAAATTTGGTTCATATTGATCGTCCTACAAATGTCCATTTTCTGTCTACCATCCAGAGCTCATATGGTGTCATTTTCATTCACTAGGTGGAGTTTTGTGGGAAAAATTAGTTCTCTGACCATTATTCTGCCGCTATGAGGTCCACGTAGCTCAAATTGAGTTCATATCAATTGTCTAACAACTATCATGGCTAGATTCATATATAGCAGAGGATTAGGGGGATTTTGTGCACAAACACAGCAAGGGTAGCCTCGTTTTTGATTTGCTTTTACTTTTTTTTTTTTTTTTTTTTTTTTTTTTTTTTGGAGGTGGACATGAGGTTAACCCACTCCAAATCTGAGACGAGGCAGTTATGACAAACAGTTATCAGTATCATTTTCTGGCTCAAGTGAAATGAGCGTTTCATTGAGGTCGGTTTTGGCACCTTACATTTTAATGTTTGCTTGCATCTTCAACATGCTTTGAGTATCTCGTCATTGTTTTTTGGCTTCACAAAGCCCAACAAATGCAACCAGGCTTAAGAAGAGTTGAAACTGGCTTTGTCATGGCATCTTTTGTGAATGTACTTTTGAGTGCCATCATATAAAATAGGAGATGTTTGCACTGGAAAGTCGGGAAGAAAAGCTAGAATTAACCCGTGTGAATGTTTAAGTCGATATATATTTTATCACTGTCACAGCCTTATTCTTATGGTCCATATACAGCTGTGCTACATTCGTGTATCCCATGTATTTTTATGGTGGTTGAGTCAATCTGAGCCTTAATCTTTATTTCAACCATGGCATTATTAAACAGAGTGAGAGAGAAGGAAAATCAAGGTAAAATCACCGATTATTTTAAGCTTCATAAAACATTGCACAAGGTTGGTTTTGGTACTCGTACACCAGATATCAACAGTGACTTAAAAACGGGAATATTCAGTCAAAAAGCATCCAAGCACCTACTTTTGATAAAAAAACTGCACCCATAACCTGGAGCTTGTTATTATCCCTGTAGAATTAAGAAGTTTACATTCCATTGGTCCGTCCATCTGTCCATTCCTGTGCCTGGTTTAAATTGAACACTAATTTGTTAAAGGTTACTATATCAAAACCACAGAAAACTGGTGAAAAAATGACGTTTTCAGCAAAATCTAACATTAACTGAACATAAATCGAGTGTGTCCGTCCAACATGGGTTTTACTGGTGAATCAGTGTTGCAGAAGATGACGCTGCCTCTGAACATCCAAATGAGTCATATCTGATGACCATGAAAAAAATGACAAACCAATTATTCACATGTATTGATAGAAGTAGTGAGTCAGAAGTTATTAAACGTTTTAGATCAGTAGATGCTTTTGGTCTTCGGTGGCTGTTTGGGTCTTTAGGGGTTAAACACTGGCTTTAGCCTTTGTTAAAGGATCCATGGTCAGTCATTTCTCTGCAGTGGAGCTCCAGACCCAGACCGCGGCGCCAACGGCAAAGCCTCAGTGACAGCAGCGTTGGCATGGTAACAAGAGAGACGTGACAGAAGAGATGGCGGACGCTTCGCTGGCTAAAAAGCTCCACAGTCAGCATTTTTGTGTCGCCGTCCTGCTCTCACCTCCAGCAGCTCACAGAGGGGAGGTGTGTGTGTGTGTGGGGGGGGGGCTTGTTTGCCATTTGGATAAACATTCATTTACCCCCAGCAGTCAAACGTGAAGTTAATCAGAGTGATTACGCGTCATAATCATCGGCGTCTTCTAGCGGCCGCCCGCTCACTCGTGCATCGTACTGTAAACGCTCTTCCTTTTTCGACGCCATCTGGAGATCGTAGTGCATCTGCATTCATACACATCCACACTCATGCACAAGCTGGCTTATTAACATACATTAAAAGGCATCGGCTTTACACACATCATCGTTTCCATAAGCGCCGGAGCGTTGCTGCTCATACTGCAGAGGCCTGAGCTCAGCAGCACCGAACTGCTGCAGGGAGATGGAGGACTTCTTTTTTTATGAGCACTTCTTCATCTCTGTTTTATTATGAACACACAGATCGATGTCTGACTCAGTGAAATAGTTTTCTGCCCTTTGCTGTTTGTTTTTCAAGAAACACATGTAGTCGAGATCATATAAGCTGACAAACTGGAAGGTATTAAGTTTATTTCCCAACTTCTTTCAAGGTGAACATCAACAGAACCTGCCCATTCTTCTACAGGAGCAAGTAAAGGGCATCACAGATAAACAGCACTGTAGATTCAAGACCGGAATGTACTTTTGTGAAAGTATCATAAATTGCATCCAGATTAGTCAGGTAACATCCATAGGGATGTGAATTGATAACAATTTAACGATTCCAATTCCATTATCAGTTTTGCTTATCGATCCGATTCCTTATCGATTGTCATTGGGTGAGGGGAATACAAGAGTTCAAACGGGTTTGTTTGCATTAACTGTCTTTTATATTTCCATCTCTGCACAGAAAATAGAATATACAGTTTGCACAAATAATAATAACAGATGCCGCGGGGCCCGGTTCGGGGGGGGGGGGTCTGACCAGGGGCTGGCGGACTGGAACCAGGCCACAGTAACAACCAGACTGGCCTTGTTAGTGTGTGATCACAGCCGGACTCGGTTCTCCCATCGTGTCCCAGTGTTTCCACTGATCCGAATCCAGCCCCCCCCTCCCATTTGCGGCTGTGAATGGACTCGTCCGCGGGCTGCCTGTGAGCCCACTGTAATTTTAAAAACAACTGATTACTCAAAAAGTATTGGTCGTGTCAATAAGCTGTTTTCGCCGGTCTGATCTTTGACCCAAAGTATATTTGCACTTTAAAAGGCAAAGGCTCGATCTGTCCAGTTTATCGATTATAAAACAGACACATACACACACACACAGAGGTCACTTGGCTTTTATAATATAAATGTATAAAAAAATATAGAAATGACATGTAAATATTAGTACAAATGTACTGAAATGAAATGACAGGACATGTGGTAGGTTATGGGACTTCGTTAGGGAGCCGATGGTGGAAATACAGCAGAGCCAGGAAGGAAAGTTCACAAGCAACAGTTCCAATAACAGAGACTTGGGTTCGTAGAAAGTCTGTTGTCTGGGACCGCTCGTACCAAGACCGAACTTGATATTAACGTATATTAATGCATTTATGAAAGGATATTAAGGATTTCCATATTTGACATGAAACCTTTCAGACAACATTTGGGGTTAAAAGGCCCATCTGTTATCAGAGCTGAAAGGTTCATTTCAAGATCAAAAGTTTCACTGCACCTCTTTGTACTTTTATTTTGCTTTTGATCACACTATATGCTGTTTATTTAGTTTTATTTTATAAATGTCTTGCTTGAAACTGTGTTGAAACAATAACGTTAACATACTTTTCACGCTCTTGTCCACAAAACCTGATTCATTGAAGAGAAAACAGACGAACGCGCCTGCCTCCACAACAAACCAAACACTTCAATCCATCTTTGTTGTATTTTTCTTTTTCTTTTTTTTTTTTTTTTTTGTTTTTAGGTGAGGAGCTTCAGGGAAAGATCACTGTGCGCAAAAACAAGAAGGACCCCCGTTCTCTGCTCGTCACCTTTGACCTGAGAGACAGGAAGCAGACGTACAGCCTGCAGTAACGTCAGCCAGAGGACAAACGTAGATGTTTGGAAACGCAAACCCTTTTGTAATCGACTCGATTATGACTTGAACACAAGACTTTAATGTTAGGATTCTTTTTGTGCCTTGTAATAAAAAATAACTTGTATGAGTTCATCTCATTGTGTGATTTTGTGTTTCTCTTAATAATCATTAACAGATAAAAAGACAATGACACAATTAAGTTCAGCATGTGGAGACTGGATCGCAGTGTTTCAGCTTAAACACAAAAATAACAAGTATTTATTTTCCAAAACTAGTGTTCTTAATCCTTCATGGGCCTGTTTTTTTTTTTTTTTAATACTCAATTTTGGTGCGATTGGCGCTTAAAGGGTTAATATACAACACTTTCAGACGCAGTGAAACATTGATGGACCTGCTGATGAGATATCCAACTAATGACTCAGCTGATGTCACTTCCTTTATGCAATCCATAGTCATCAGAAAACAAAAGCAGCGAGTTTGCTGATAATACGTTAGATTTAAAGGATATGTCAGAAGATATTAAGCCTCAAACCACCTCAGCAAGTGACTGGATCATAATACACCTTGGCCTGGAGTCAGCAACTTTTATCTAAAGAGCTTTTTTTTTTTTTTTTTTGGCTCGAGACAAAAAAAAAAAATACATGTCTCGAACAAGGACAAGTAAATAACGCTCTCTAGTGAAGGATGTTACACAGGTATCGGTTATAGTTTAGTATTTGATACATTCACTTCCATTACATTCATGGAGTGTTTGGTGCCTTTATGGAAAAGCTACAGTCAAAAGAACCATTTGCTATTTTTTTTCTTCATTCTCTGAATTCCAGCTACAAATGGGCAAAGATGGGGTACACTTTGTTCACCGGTTCATGACAGTGTTTTTATTAATGGGGCATTATTTCTGAAACTCAAAACTGATTCACTGTGTAATGAAGGAAAACTCCACTGATGTGTAGAAATACTACATAACAGACTAAATACGATGGTACTACTGAGTTTTGACATGCATTACTCTGTGTATGGGTTGTTCATTTTTGCAGTTTAATGGCTTCAGGGCTGCAACAATGACAACTAAATATCTCAACAGGACTCTTGTTCGTTTTTCCAATAAATCCACTTGGAGCCACTGGTGTGGAGGTCTGGAGGCCCACATTTGGATCAGCAGGTTTGGACTCCAGGCCCCTGGTCTTGGGGATCAGTCACACATAGCATATTTAGTGTTTTTCACATGTGAGCCAGAGTGAATTATAGGGTT
The DNA here is from genome assembly GCA_037367295.1 of Apogon hyalosoma. NCBI lineage: Eukaryota > Metazoa > Chordata > Actinopteri > Kurtiformes > Apogonidae > Apogon > Apogon hyalosoma. The sequence goes on from JAPQRP010000019.1 coordinate 1,097,867, forward strand.
TTTTGGCATCTTCCAAACAAACCTTAAAATTCTGACATAAAAATATTTAAACGTCATCTTCAGGAGAATTGTTTTCTCAAATCTCTGTCCTCTTTTTGACCTTAGATACAGACTGACCTCATGAAATTGCGATGTATGTCATGCCGGTTCTTATGGCGTTCGGCATGCTATATGTACGCATTTTCATCCTTTTGTGTGTTACTCAGCGGCATTTGATCACGTGTCGGCAAGATCTCCGCTTTACATATCCGTAACCCCTAACCGCTAATCGCGTGGTATTTGACACGGCGTGAACATACACGCGGAAAGCTTACGCGTGCAGATAACACCCCAATTAAAAGTGGCGTGTATATTCACGCAATTCACGATATCACGTTGTGAGATGTCAACACTTAAACTTTACTGACTGGTTGAACTTGACTCTGGTGATCTTTGTTTCTTTAATTCTAAAGAAATGAAGCATCAAAAAGTATTTTAACTAGACCGTTCAACTTGGTGTCGACAGAACACGTTGATTTCTGATCTTCAGGTGATCTTTCAATAATGCGATCCCTTGAGTTGTTTGATGGTTGTAACTTACGGTCGTGATATTGAATATTGCTAATGTGCTAACTGACATGCTGGCGTTTCAATGTTGGCATTTTTCCGTTGACATGGTGTTTAATTTTCCAGTTATAGTCATCTACTCTGTCCTCGTACCGATCCCATATTACGTCGCCAAAAATCCAGACTGAGCTCATGAAATCGCGTCGTATGTCACATCGGTTCTTATGGCGTTTGGCGTGCAATACGTACGCATTTTCATCCTTTGGTGAGTTATTCAACACCAGGATCTCCGTTTTACATGTCCGTAATCGCTAACCCTAACCTCTAACCCTAACTGCTAATCGTGGAAACCTTATACGTACGTACAGATAACGCACCAATTAAAAGTGGCGTGTTGTGTGAACGCAATTCATGATACCACGTTGCAAAAATCCGTTTATCAAATGAACTGAGAGGCAGCAGTTTATGAACACAAACGTCCAGTCAAATGTTAGTTCGGTATTAGTTGGCCCTCTAACTTTCTGTGCAACCTGAAAATCACCCACAGAACTCTTTATGAACCTCTGTAATTAAGCATCGCGTCGTATATAATAGACACAATTATGGTCGATAGGAGTCGAACTGAGGAAAACTATTCTGTGTGACTGGCTTCCAGCTCTTTGTTCGAGAAATCTGTGTTTTCATCACATATTTCTCTTAATTCCTTTGCTCACGCTCCTTATTGTCCTACTTAGATCTGACCGGAGGCGTCATCCATCTTCCATGAGTTTACTGGGACAGTGGGAAATGAATTTAAGCTTTAAAAAGGCTGACTGAAGCCTCTTTACATACTTCAATGAGCAGCTCTGCTTACAATTAAAGATTTTTTCCTTCCTTTTTTTTTTTTTTTTTCCCTCTCGGACATGATGAATCCTGGACTCGGCAGAGCAGTAGCAATGCAATGATGAAGAAGAGGAGGAGGAGGAGGAGGAGGGGGCTGTCTTCCTGTCTTATTGGACATTTGACAGTCACTTCTGCTGATGTATTTCTACTGCCTCTATGTCCTCTGCTGTTTTACAAGTAGAGTCTATCCTCCTGACTCGTACCAGGAAAGACTAAATGTGTGTTTGTACTTTTGTAAAAGACAAAAGAAATGAAAGTATCCACAGGCACAGTTTGCATCTGTAATGCACAACTATGTGAAAGTGAAAATTTTAACTTTTTTACGATAAACAGTCATCTTGATTGGAAACTGTATAATGCAACAGTTTTTTCAGATAAATTTTATTTATTTATTTATTTTTAATATAGCTGTGTCTCAGCTAATATTAGCCTTCTCAACTATAACTAATAACTTTTGTCTTTAAACTTCTTTTTTTTTTTCCAGTGTAAGACGCCATAGTGATGAAAACCAAGCAAACAGCAAACAAAGAAATCAGTTCCATCGTCACATAACGGAACTGAAAGAGAATGAAAGAAAAAGAGAAATTCTTATAAAAAATATTAATTGTTTTGATAAATAGAATAAAAACAAAATTATAATGGCGAAGTACAAATGACATAAAAGTGGCAGTGAAAAGTAAAATTTAATATGAGTTCCATGTTCAACTCTACATTTTTTCATAAGAAAAATCACTCATTTCTTCCGCTTTTTTCTGCAGTGACTGATATTGATATTGTTCCAAAGTTACTGTTTTTATCAGCTGGGATACTTTACAATAAAGGTGCATAAAGTGACTGAGTATTAAACATTAACTAACTGTTAATTAATGCTTCCTAAAATGCATCAGAGCCTTCAACTAACCATCAGCTTTAATCAAAGCATCTTTGAACATCTGCATCCTGATCTGTAAATTAAATACAAGAAAACACATGGTTTTCATTGTCAAAACACCACGGACAGAGGATATTATAGTAAATGGTGATAAATCATTGAAGAAAGGCGAAATCTAGAGAACCTTTTTTTTTTTTCTCTTGAACTGCCACAAAATTAACACTGGTTCTTTATGGTTTAAGAAACATTTGTTAATAGTGTTGATATTACTATTCTTATTCAGAAATGTATGAATACATTAGTAAGTGTTTAGTTAACTGTTAATTAACTGTTCCATAATGTTTAATACTGCATCAGCTGATGTTAGTGAAGGTTCTCCTCTTCACTTTGGGCTCCTTAGTTTTGAGAGGCCTCCACTTTTACAGAAACCATCCTTAACTCTGCGCATAAATAGCGTATTTCTGCTGTTTTTCCGCTAAAGCTTCAGTGTAAATGTCGCTGTCACCTCAGGTCTGATGCTATGGGGGGGGGGGGCCTCTGGATGACCTCCTCCGCTGAATCACTTCTTTCCAGGCGCCTCAGATGGATGCGGCTCCTTATCAGTCCGCCAGCCGACACCGGAGCTGATCAATTAATTACCAGTAGAGGATTCTGGGTAATTAACGGAGAGGGAGGGACACGCGCACTGACCCGGGAGGGGGCTCGGCACGTGCGGACCAGGACGTGAAAGTGGTCCCGGATTGGGTTTTAAAGGCCCGGGTAGAAGGTACAGACTAAGACGCACCAAAAAAAAAAAAAAAAGCGCAACTTTTGTAGGAAACAGACAAAGTGACCAGAGTCAGAAACGCGTAAAAAGTAACTAGAATTCGTATGTTTTGGAGCTGTTTGTCCCTCTGCGGCGTCTGTCAGGCGCATCCAAAGGACGCACGTGTGTCCTGTAGCCTTAGATGTTCTGTTTCTGCTCTGAAACATTGGAAACACGTGAGGATGTGTGCGCGTGCGTGTGTGTGTGCGCGCGCGCTGTCAGGCCACGCGTGCAGTGGACTCAGTGGAAGAGGAGCAGAAATCAATTACAATTATTCTCTGTTGACAATGTAATTAAAGTCAAGGCGGCGGCTAATATACACCCGCCTCTTATCTGGAGCCGGACTGAGATTTACAGGCGGGGGTGGGGG
>JAPQRP010000019.1:1105354-1119424 GCA_037367295.1 Apogon hyalosoma
CCCCCCACCACCACCCGGCCCCTCAGCCGCCCTCCGCGCCCTGCAACGAGAGCAAAACTTTTTGTCCCACGGAAAATAAACCGGGAGAACCGGAGAGCAACAAAGCCTATGGGACGTTTAAAAGCGCCGCCCCGGCGGTGCCCCCGGCCTTGGCCGCGAACTCGGCCTTCAGGAAGGATTCGGCCGGTTCGGTGCGCGGGGGGGCCGCCCAGTACGGAGACCCGCTCCGGGCCACCGCCGAACAGAACAACACCGCGGGCAACTGGACCGCTATGAGCCAGACCACCATCATACTGGGAACAGATGGAAACACGTCTGTGCAGCCCAGCTCCGCGGCGGGGGTAAGTCAGCCTCACTGAAGCGTTTCCTTAACGGAGAGCGGAGGGTGGCGCAGGCCGCCGGCGGGTGCCGTGTGCCGGTCACTGGATTAACCCCGCAGCCTCCGAACCGGAAGGGCGCAGACCCCTGGAGCTTTGGGGCCAGGGTAGATGAGCCCCGGTGCTGGTGTGGGATGGATCCGGGTTTGTGGGATCCTCCAGGCGCTGCTTTGTTGCTTGTGTTTTTTTTTTTTTTTCAGCGCACACGTGTGTGCGTAAAAAGTGCGCATTTGTAGCCTGACTTCAGTGATGAATCATGGGATGTTTGTGGACTGAAAATAGGAAAAAGGAACATCCATCATTAGGCCCTGTTTGTTTTTATTTATTTATTTGTTTTTTAATCTCAGATCTGTCACTGCATTTCCACACACAGGCCACTGCATCATTAACTACAGATTGATCTTTAAATCAGGACATTGCATTTGACAGGTTAAATACAGGATGTGCAAACGGATGTTCTGTGCAGTTTCCATGATCTGTTCAGGTGTGGAGTTACTTACTCTGTCATAGTTTACAGTGGTGCTTCTGCTTCACATCTGAAATAAGTGAGAAAAGGGTTCAGTCTGGATCACGGGGTCCTGGTCCTGGTGTCGTGCATCAAACTTTTCCTGGTAAATATCACTCAGTGCTTTGTGGAAGGACATCAGAAACTGTTTAATTCTCAGATCAGTGTTTTCAGCCTATTTTTCTTTATATTTCACATTTACAAACCAGTATTTGTCGCTCGTCTTGCTTTTATTCTTGCAAATATAATATTCTCGCGATGCTTTGCTGCTGATCCCTGCTCCACTTGGTACCGTCCAAAAAAAAAAAAAAAAAAACAACAAAAAACAGGTATGATCCAGCCTGGATGCAGGTCGTTTCCAGGAACCCCCTCCTCTTCCTCCTCCTCTTCCTCTTACTGCTGTCACACACCCATACGCACACATTTACCCACATTCCCCTGCATGATGCTGTTAAACTGTTAAATCCGTGTAATTATGGCTGCATTTTCTCTGCCACATCCTGCGGTGCTGCTGTAATTACGGACTGGGGTTCCATGTTTGCAGATCATTCTTTTTATTATTATTCACAGTGACATATTAGAATAAAACCCGAGCAGTTTGAGGCCTCAAAGAGCAGGAGATGGTGATTTATCTGTACGTTACATCGAGTTTTAATGGATGGACTCTTTTGCAGATTAACGAAATAATAAGTGGGTGCTTTAAAGTCATTATTTAGACTTTTATGCGTAATTCTTTTGTAGTTTTAATGCACATATTTTCATTCTGCGTCAATTAATGTTAAGTCGTTCACATCCATGTGTCGGATTTCCTTAAACATCTCATGTTTGTGCAGAGTCTGGGTACATTTTACTGGTTTGACTGAAGTTTCTCAGACCCTGGAGTTAATATTAGAGTTTATTTGAGGTGATATGGTGACAAGTGAATAAATCAGATAGAAAAAAAAATGACACAAATGACCACAGATTTGATTTGATTTTTATTCTCAGGCTGACGATGATGACGATGGGGGAGATGAGAATAAGGCCAGAGGAAACTGGTCCAATAAACTGGATTTTATTCTGTCCATGGTGGGCTATGCTGTGGGACTGGGAAACGTGTGGAGGTTTCCTTATCTTGCCTTCCAAAATGGTGGAGGTAAGAGTCCTCGATCTGTGGTTCAGTTAGATTTAATGCTCTTTTTTTTTTCTTTTTTTATATATATATTTTGATTTTTGTAACGAAGGAAATAAATAAATGTTAATAATACGGAGTTTTGCACCGTTATTGAATTGCATCCACGTGGGCCTTGAACCATGAGGATATTTTACGCATTGTACGAAAAAATGACTGAATATAAAGAAAAAAATGCTTATATCTATAGATATAATAGCATGTTTTTTTTTAGGATAATTATTAGAAGTTAGAAGCGCAGTTTATTCTTATTCCTTCATTAATATTTGCATGATTGATTCTATCCATTTTGCAGTTTTCTAAGCGCCAGAACGCATCTCTGTCAGTGCTTTTGTCTTTGTAGTTTCCTCTGCATCCTCATCCCCATCCTGCTGTTCGTTCTCCTCCTCTTCCAGGCGCTTTTTTGATCCCATACCTGACTATGCTGGGCATTGCCGGGATCCCTATCTTTTTGCTGGAGGTCTCTCTGGGCCAGTTTGCCAGCCAGGGGCCCGTGTCAGTGTGGAAATGCATCCCAGCTCTGCAAGGTAAACTGCCACGACTAGAAACCTCTGTCTGAAAGCATAATGAGCACAAATAAAAGAAATAATCCATATATATATATATTTATCACCAAGAGTTTTTATTACTTTCCTTAAGAGTAATTTATATATTTCGTCTCATTTATTTATTTTAGGTTGCGGGATTGCCATGTTGATTATATCTGTCTTGATAGCCATATACTATAATATTATAATGTGCTGGACACTGTACTACCTGTTCGCTTCGTTGAAGGGCTCACTGCCATGGGCTAACTGTAGGAATGAATGGAACACGGTGGAATGTAAGGACAAAGACATGCTGCTGCTAGGTAAGACACACACACGCACACACACACGCACACGCACACGCACCCGCACCCTAAAAGCACCTCTCTGCACAATGCGCAATGCGTCATGACTCCCTCAGCTGAGGTGTCCTGCGGTATAATGAATCCTGACCTGTGATCTCTGCGGCGTTTTCACTCTCAGCACTTTCAATCCACACCACTTCTTCTCCAACATCCTTTTTTTTTTTTTTTTTTTTTTTTTTTTTAAACTAAAACAGCCCTAAAAAAAAAAAAACAAGCACAGAATGCCTCTAATTTAATGTTTTCCTTTTATGGTAAATGTACCTGCAGTGCACACCTGAAGCATCCCTCATTGGTTTGATTCTTGCAAGAAAAAAACGCACAATTAGTCGTGTTTTCACTCAGAAAATGTTCCATCCGCAACTTGAGGCGCATCGACGTCGATTTGTGTCGAATAAATATTAAAATTCGGTTCGTTTCGTGCAATATTTCGCCTCTAGCGATTGTGTGAATTCAGCACAAAAACTGCTTGCTTGACAAATTTACTGTACAGGCTGAGCAGCTGCTGCAGTGCTGCGGTGAGACCGACGGCGACCCCTGGTGGCCGAGGTCCGGAACTGCAGGCCCGGGTCTGCACAGCAAAAATCTAAATCTGACCAAGTGGATTTGTCTCATTTCTAGTCCAAATATCTCATCACGCTTAAAATAAGACAGAATCACCTAAAGAGTAATTTTTCAGTGAGATATAAGGACTGATTTTTAGACAATAGATCTGGAAAATCTGATTTCAAGAAATCAAACCAAGATGATGCTCACTTGTTCCATTGGTAGATTATTATTATTATTATTATTCTTGAATTAACTAAAAAAAATCTTTAATTAAGCAAAACAATCTGAAAATTATCTTGGTAATATTTATTTAAATCAGATTTTCCAGATCTATTGTCTATAAATCAGTTCTTATATCTCACTGAAAAGTTCCTCTTTACGTGATTCTGTCTTATTTTAAGTGTGACGAGATATTTGGACTAGAAATGAGACAAATACACTTGGTCAGATTTAGATTTTTGCAGTGTGGGTCCCGGTGTCTGTCAGAACCACAAAAGACCCGTTAAATACTGCGCCGTCCTCTGCAAGAACCGTATGTGTGTCAAACAGATCCTTCACGGAATTCTAGTGATTTTAATGCTTTAACTTTTGATTTGATTTATTGATTTATTCCGAATACGCAATGAAATCCAACATGTATGTGAACAAGTGAAACAGAAATAATAATACAAAAACTAACAATCAAGACAATCTCAGACAGAAAAGCAGCACAATAGTTTCATTTACATGTTGAAAAAAAAAAACGGGGTGGGAAGAGGTGCAACTTAGACTTTTACATTTTGTGGATCAGTTTAAGGTGGAAATATCTGTTTATATGCAGCTTTGGACATATTTCTTGTGACGAAGTGGTGAAAACTCCACATTTATTGTACATGTGGTTTATGAGGAACATACAGTCATCAAAATGTGCATCAAAAAACAGGCAAAGCGCATGAAATGTTCACTTTACAAACTGAATAATGCAAAAAGCTGCATTAGTGGTTACAGGGGAATTCCAGTTTAACCCATAAAGACCCAGTGCTGCTTTTGAGGCAAATTCCAAATTATTTTTTCTCTTTTTATTATTATTTTTATTTTTTTTACCCTTTCTTAAGTGATTTATGACCATTTACTCTCATATTATGTTCTGTATTTTGCATTTTTTAAGTGAAAATCAGGTATTTTCCTATATTTAATGTACTGATTATGTAGATGTTCATTAAAACTGAGATTGAAGTTGAGGGTTGTTATATCAAAACAGAGAAAAATGAAGAAAAAGATGATTTTTTTTCCTGCAAAATATATCTTTCACTGAATATAAAGTAAACATCTCCATCCAACTCCGTGGGTTTTACTGCTGAATCAATGTTGTAGAAGATGACAGTGTTTCCACGGTAACTACGGCACCTCTGAACGTCCAAATGGGTCATATCTGATGACCATGAAAAGATGAAAAACTGTATTTTACACCAGTTATTTACATGTATTGATAGGAGTAGTGGATCAAAAGGTGGTAAACGGTTTATATCAGTGAATGCTTTTGGTCACTGATGGACGTTTGGGTTTTTATGGGTTAATTTACACGTTACATAACCAATAAAAACCCAAACATCCACTGGCGACCAAAAGTATCTACCGATATAAACCGTTTAATAACTTCTGATCCACTACTTTTATCAATCCATGTAAATAATTGGTGTAAAATACAGTTTGTCATCTTTTCATGGTCATCAGATATGAGCCATTTGAACGTTCAGAGGCTCCGTAGTTACTGTGGAAACACCGTTATCTTCTTCAACACTGACTCACCAGTAAAACCCACGGAGTTGGATTAATGACAGTGGATGGACACACTGGGTTTATGTTCAGTTAATGATAGATTTGCTTAAAAATCAGTTTTTCCTCAGTTTTCTCTGTTTTTGACATAATAACCCTCAACTTTAATCTGAGCTTTTATGAAAATCTATATGATCAGTGAATTAAATATAAGAAAATACTTGATTTTCACTGATAAAAATGTCAAATACAGAGGATTGTATTAAAATAAATGGGAATATATTATACAACAAAATGTCAAAAAGAGGGAAAAAATCATTTGGGAAGTGACACAAAAGTCACACTGGATCTTTTTGGGTTAACATCTGATGCTGAAAAACATGGAAACAATCACATATTCAAGGACAGAGCATCAAGAAGTCATATGGAAGGTCTGTAAAGAACCATTTAAGGTGACAATGCGGCTATAATTGAATATAATCATATATGTATTCTGCAGATGAACAGTTTTCCAGACGTTACACACGTACAGATATGACTTACATTGTGTTCATGAAGCCCCTGTTCATGTCAGTGTTATATTCATTTATCTGATTCTAGATGTTACGTCTCCTATGTGTTTTAGAGGGATATATGTTAATGTTCCAAACATGTCACACACGTCTGCACTTTATTAACCCATAAAGTCCCAAAAAGCCAGTGGTGACTCAAGCATCCACTGATCTAAACTGTTAAATACCTGTTGGTGCATTAATTTTATCAATCCTTGTCAATATTTGGTGTAAAATACAGTTTATCGTCTTTTCATGGTCATCAGATATGACCCATTTGGACATTCAGAGGCTCCGTAGTTACCATGGAAACACCATCAACTTCTCCAACATTGATTCACCAGTAAAACCCATGTACTTCGATAAATGACAGCTGTTGGAGACGCTTATTTTTACATTCAGCTAATGATATATTTTACAGGAAAAGTCACTTTTTGTTACATTTTCTCTGTTTTTGATATAATAACCCTTAAATGTAATATCAGAATGATGTTTAAAGTACATGATCAGGAAATTTAAGGTAGGAAAACACCTGATTTTCACTGAAAAAGTGCAAAATACAGAGGATATATTATAATAAATGGTGATAAATCACTTAAGAAAGGTGAAATAGAAAGAAAAATTCATTTGGGAACTGCCTCAAAAGTAGCACTGGGTCTTTATGGGTTAATATCGAAGCGGACCGAATACTAGACCAGACTTATGGCACATTAGTCGGAAATGATGAAAACTTTAAACAAATCTGTTGATAAAAACAAAACAAAACAAAACAGTAAAACAAACTAGAGTCAATAATGTTAAACCGTTTGAAATATAGAAATCTGCTTGTTTCACACATTCACAAATAACAATAATATATAAAATTATGAAAATTAATATGGAAATAAGACATAAATGCTCTATTCTCTACACATATAACTGTAAATCTAGTATTTTTACAGTCATGGACAAATTCTAACAGTCTGTCATGATGCAGTTTTACACCATGCTGTCATTCTTTACACTGAAAATCATATTTATATTCATACTTTTTTGCAGCCTACATGTAAAAAACATTGCGCACACTGTAAATATGACAACTACGCCTTCTTTGCAATTTCCAGACTCACATACTGATGGTTTTATATGTTCATATTGTACCTTTTTTAACGCTCTTTTTTGTGTATTTTCTTGCTATGAGCATCACTGTTGTCTTATTTTCATTTCTTTCAACGTGTGTGAAACCATGTTAACGCTCGCTTCTGTTCCAGGCGGATGCAGGTATTGTCTTTTGTTGTTTTTATCTCAGTTTGATAGAAATGTTCTGATTCTCTGTGAGTTTTAGCTGTGAAATATCGGTCTCTCTTTCTCTGAGAAAAAAACAAAACAAAACAAAAACAATCAGCTCGTTATTTTTGTTTGACAAGAACAAAACGCTGCAGTGTTTATTTTCTTCTTTCTTGTTTCTTTTTTATTGGAGCTTATGGAATAAAACAGTGACAGTAAAGGGAAAGGAAATGTGTTTTTCAGAATAACACACAACTGTCCACAGCGTCTGCACATTCAAGTCTGTGCAGAAACATTTTTTGAGCAGATTTGAATGTGCAGAGGGTTTTTTCGTTCAGTCCAGACCATCACAGATTATCGTCTATTTGTAAATTATAGATAAATAAAATCAAAATGGTTGGCAACAATACAGAGAGGAATATCTTCAAAGACATAACTTATGGATAGACCTGGGTGGGAGAAGATTTTCTGCAGATTCAGACAGATTATAACGTCATGTCAAACCAGTAAAGAAATAAAAGTTAACTCTGTTATAGTTCTGTTTTGGGATTAAACTGGATTTTTAGTAATTAATGTATATATCCAAAACCTGCAGCTCCAGCGTGTCACATTTAGGTTGAAATAGAAGGTTTAGACGGCAGAGGTGCCATGGAAATTTAGTGCTGCTCCATGTGTCTGCGGACCGTCGGTTCTTCCTCTTCTTGCATTTTCTGTTTCGTGGTAGAATCGACTGTAAACGTGCATTAGTGTCACCTACTGCGTCTGAATGTGAAGGAGTTAGGATCTAATTGACAAAAGTGATAAAAAAAAAAGTTATGTTTCCATAAAATGTAAATGGAAATTAGGGGTAAATTTTAGAAAAATCTCAAAAAAGACAAATCCATATTATTATTATTATTATTATTATTATTATTACTTTATTTATCAGATGTTCTTTGTATTTATGTGGGTACCACCTGGAAGAGGGAGGGGGTGGCATTGGGGAACAATAACCTGTGCAATTAATGCATTTTAGTCCATTGTAAAATCTACTTATAAAATGATAAAATTGTTAAAAAAAAAAAAAAAAAAAAAGACAAATTCAAGTTTATTTTCCATAAACGGGCTGCGCTGTAACGTGTTGTCAAAAGGTGGCGATATGGAGTCTGTTAAGCATGACTGTAATAAATAAAGCAGGAGAAGAAGAGCATTATTTATTTGTAAAAATGTAGGGATCAGTCAGCTCATCAGTCATGAGTTAAATGCTCATCACATTTACAGTCAATCTGAAAATTGATTTTTTATTTCCCATCATGCAACAAAAAACAAACAAACAAAAAAAAAAGGCAAAAAATACTCTTTTTCAAAACTGAGGTTTATTTATTTTCCATATTCTGGTATTTATTAAATGCATCTAAAACAAAAGGGCATCTGCTGACTGTAGTGGTCGTGTTAAAAGTCATGGTCATAGTTATAATGTGAGGTGAAAGTATTGAGTTTGGGGCAATGTCTAACTTCACCACTAGAGGCCAGTATTTATAACATGTTGAACTTTGAAGTAAATAAGTTCCATTTCCTGTTTCATGTGAGCTTAGTCACTGTGTTTTGTTAGTAAATGTACCTGTCAGAGTGTTCTCGGTGCAGTGTACTGTTTACTCTTACTTCAGTAGATTTTATTGATAAAAATTATTAGTTTTTACATAAATGTTTAAATATCATTCCGGTTTTTTTTTTTTTTTTTGGTTTTACCTGGAGAAATCCATCTGTGGTTGAAATAAATCCATGTACATCCATGTCAAGCAACATATGTGGGCAAAATTTTAGCAGGTATACAATAGGTTATTTAGTATTTTTTTTATGGTATTTTTAATTCGACTTGAGTATTTGTTTTTGCAAAGTACTTTTGCTTTAATGAAACTCTTCTTATTTATTTGGAAATTTTTAAAAACTGAAGAAACCAACTTCACCAACAGTCAGAATATATAAAATGAGCTCAGACCTTGTACACTTGTTTTAGTTTTCATCTTGTCATTTCATATACAGGAGTGTCACTTTGTTAGGTACTTTTAATTTGGCTCTTTCTTTTATGTGGTTTTTGCCTTTTTATGTCTTATATGTGTTCTGTTTTCTTTCTATTGTCATCTTTTTACATTTGTCATGCGTGATCTCTACTGATGGATTCATCAATAATTGTCATGTTCCATCACTTCAGGTTCAAATTTGTTTCAATGTTGTAAAGGCCTGCAATAATACAAAAAATAAATAGATAAAAAATCAGACCATTATCCTCAAATGCATTCAAACTAAATGAAGGAGCCACCACTGGGGAATTTAATGAGCAGAAAATCCAGATATTTACCCTAAGATATAGGAAATAAAAGACGAAAGCTATGAGAAACACAGGAATTAAAGTACAGAAACTCAGCTTGAGTAGAGTAACTAAGTACATGTTCTTTGGTTGAATTACATGTAGAGAAGCGTTCAGTCAAATGTGTTCACGCTCAAACAAAATGCACTTTGTCGTCTCTTCATGGTCATCAGATATGACCCATTTGGACGTTCAGAGGCTCCGTAGTTACCATGGAAACACCGTCATCTTCTACCACATTGATTCACCAGTAAAACCCATGGAGCTGGATCAATGACAGTGGATGGACACACTGGGTTCATGTTCCGATAATGATAGATTTGTTGAAAAAGTCACTTTTTCTTCACTTTAACCCTTTAAGTTAATGATATATTTTGCCGGAAAAAAAAAATGTTTAAAAAAAATACAAATTTTAATTTAGTGAACAACTACATGATCAGTAAATTAAAATATCCATTTTTCACAGAGAAATCCAAAATTCAGAGGATAATATTATAAGAAGTAGGTGATAAGTCACTTAGGAAAGGTTAAATATAGAGAAAAATGTATTTTGAAGTCTTCACATCTGACGTAGGAGGAAAAATCTCCCATGAAACTTGAAGAAAATACTGATGTTTGCAGTCGCAGAAAAAATGATTAGACCATCAAAAGTCATCAGAAACAATGGTTATGCAATCCATTCCTAACTCCTGTGTGGATCATGTGACTAAAACATACAGAACAGAAAACATGGAATGAATCAAAGCACTGTTTTTGTCAGTACAATGACACAGATATTGATGTAAGAACTGAAGTGATTTGGGTTATTATCAAGAAAACATGGAAAATGGATAGATATCAGCTCTGAAATTCAACTACTATGAGCTATTTGTGTTGGTATCATTATATTTGTCCAAACAAACGTACCTTTAGTTGGACCAGGCATTAAAATGAACAAGAAATTGAAGAAAACAAGGGGTGGGCTACTAATTTTCTCCATAACTGTATATTCTCAAATCAGCATGAACAGGACATGATGTGTCCCAATATTTTTGTCCATATATTTTATAAACTTCAATATTTCCTTAAGGTTTTAATGGGAGGTTTTTCTTCCAAAGCGAGATGTGAAGAAAGCTGATGGTTAGATGTGGCAGAAAATTATTATTTACAGTCAGAGCACGAAAAATATTTTAGAAATTTAGAGGCGGAACATTTAAAATCATAGACATGGATTAAAAAACAAAAAACAAAATCAAAGTTAAGGTCAAGTTTATTTCTATAGCACATTTACAACAAGGCAAAGTGTCCGAAGGGGTATTCAAAGATATAGGTAAAATACAAGATAAGATAAAACTAGTAAAAATATATAGATACTAGTGTGTCGGCCCGTTGTGGAACCACGGGTTCTAGATGCTCTGATCCAGTAAATTCCACTGGCATTTTCGGTTGAATAACCTCTCAGCTGGCACGTCTGTGTCTGCACAAGAAATCTGACACCATGGCAACGTGGCCCTATTGTTTATCTGTTGCTAGGTAACCCACTTCAGTTATGATTCTGGGCATAGCAATGTGATTGGCCATTGTAAGGCTATTACATTCCGAAATTAGTAATATCTCCCAAAATATTGCTCTTATCAACTTGCCGTTTTCGCTAGTCTCTTCCTTGACCAAAAATACATAAGTATGACAAACTGCAGCAGTCAGCTCTTTCTGGATTTTGTGGGATGTCCGAGACACACATACAGAGACCATTTCCTTTTTATAATATAGATACAAGATAAGATATATTAAAACTGATAAAACAGATACACAATATGAGGTGAAATGTTGAAAGAAATTAAGTGAAAACCATCTGAGGCATTTTGGAAACAAAGATAATAATTTAAATAAAACTAACAAACGCGACTCTCAACACATACACTATACGGACAAAAATACCGGGACACATCGTGGCTGCAGCTGTAAGATGTCCTGTTCATGCTGATTTGAGATAAAAACGTGAATATTTCCTTCAAGTTTAATGCAGTGGTTCCAAACCTTTTTTGGCTCGTGACCCCATTTCAACGTCGCAAATTTCTGGCGGCCCCAGACGTTCAAAACGGAGACAGTTTTCTCTTGGAGATGTCTTTGCGGGGCCAGGCGGGCGAAAAAATCTTTCAGTTCTCTGTTCGATCTGGTTTTCTGACTGCGACTGTGTCCGGGCAGGTCGAAGCGTAGTAGCTACGGCACGCGGTCACATGATCAGATCAATCAAGATACGCCCTCTCAGATATTATAGTCTGCATTTTCTTTGAACTTGATTTTTTATTAGGAAAAGTATGTGGTGATTTAATTAGAATGAATTATATATTGACTCATTAACAAATATTTTTTTATCAGTAAGTTGTTTTTTTTTTCTCATCAATTACTAGAAATTCCAGGCGACCCCACATGGGGTCACGACCCCAAGGTTGAAAAACACCGGGTTTAATGGGAGATTTTTCTTCCTAATTGAGACGTGAATAAAGTAGATGGAAATTATGATTTACAGTCATACCATGAAAAATATTTTAGAAATTTAGAGGTAGAACATTTAAAAGAAAAACAAAGTCAAATGTTGAGAGAATTGAAGTCAAAACCATCTCTGAGGCATTTTGAAAGCAAACATAACAATTTAGACCAAACTAACCAATGCAAAGATATTTATGTTTTTATTAGATAGTGGTTTATTGTTCTTATTTTTTTTTGTTGTTTTTAATAGTATGCCTTTTTATTTTTTTTATTTATTTATCATGTCTTTTAATCTATTCTGTATTTTATTCTTTTCTCTTGGTTTTAATTGTTCCTCTGTACAGCACTTTGGTTCACTGTGGTTGTTTTAAGGTGCTTCACAAATAAAGTTGGATTGGATTGGATTCTCCCAAATATAAAACTATATTTTTACATTAGTCGTTGTTGTTTCGTATCCCAGACCCCTGTTAGAAAAACAAACACCTGAATTCAACGTGTCCCAATACTTTTGTCCATATAGTGAATGACAGGCACTTATCCGATGAGGCTAACGACCTGTCATTTTTAGCTGTTTTTAAACAATGAATCCGTTATATTTTTACTTCTCACTTTTCATCCTGAGCTAACGGTCTATGATAAATATTTTTGAAGAAAGGAATATTGTCTAGTGTAGTTCAAGGCCTTCAAGTGTTAAAAAGTGGAAGTACTGAATGTAAAGCTTCCATCAGCCTCAGTGAACATGCTGTTGCTGTTTCCACGCCCTGCTCCTCCTGCTCCTCCTGCTCCTCCTCATCACACCATCTGTTCACTTCACTTCCCTTCACTGTGATCGTGGACTGATTCCACAGACTGCTGGGTGGGTCGTCTTCTCGGTGTCTCTCCTGGTTGACGCTGTTGTTGGTTTTGTGATTGGAACAGACTCGTGCATCCTGCAGGACAGAAACATCACCTCCATCAAGAACTCCACCTTCTGTCTGTCGGCCAACGCCGTGGGGAACCTGACCAGACTGATTAACATGACGGCGGACAGCAACAAGACCTACGTCAGCCCCAGCGAGGAGTACTTCAAGTGAGTCAGGCAAAAACTGACATCTGGGTAGGAAAAAAACAAAAAAACAGAGGTGGACAGTTGGAGATCAGAGGCGTCTTTCCTTCTTCTTTTCTCCACTAGTTTGTCCAAAGTTAACCATTTAGGCGCCGGAGGTTTTTTTTTTTTTAATATTCTATTTTGATATCGAGATTTCAAAAAGCTGTATCTTGGAAGTGGTTAGTACGAAAGAGGATTAGGGCCACTGGAAAAACAAAGTCCAAAATGTATATATTTATTATTATTCTGAGAAAAAAGTCTGACTTTTTTTGCATGAGTAAATTCATAAACCCAGGGTCATACCCATTTTTTTTGTTATTTGCAGTATGACTTTATCTCTAACCTACGGAAGATGATCAGGGCCACTGCAAAAAAAAAACATTAAGGTCCATTCTGAGAAAAAAGTCAGACTTTTTAAGAATATTAACCTTTTTCTCTCAGAATAATAATAAAAAAATATATATTGGACCTTGATGTTTTTTTTCCAGTGGCCCTGATCCTCTTCCGTAGGTTAGAGATAAAGTCATACTGCAAATAACAAAAATATTAGGTATGACCCTGGGTTTATGAATTTACTCGTGCAATTTGCGTATTGTGATGTCACAGGGTGGCGGCCATATTGGATTGCGTAACTTTTAGTAAACCTGAACTCTCATCATATATACATGGAAGTTTACTATATTATGACATTTGTCATTATTGTTTTGTATCCCAGACCCCTGTTAGAAAAGAAACACCTCATTTCAACATGTCCACATATTTTTGTCCATATATTGTGGATTTTTAAAACTGATTTTGAACTTCTGTGTAATTATCTTGTTATCTGAAGAAGTGTACCTTTAGTTTTCTTAAGACAACAGGATGAATTAAGCCATGATTACAACAAGAGTGAAAAGAGTTAATTAAATTATTAATGTTATCTTAAGATCATGACATACAGTCATACCGTGGTACTGTATTTGTGTGACTGTATTTGTGTGACTGTATTTGTGTTATTGTATTTGTGTGACTGTATTTGTGTTATTGTATTTGTGTTATTGTATTTGTGTGACTGTATTTGTGTTATTGTATTTGTGTGACTGTATTTGTGTTATTGTATTTGTG
>JAPQRP010000019.1:1127729-1142243 GCA_037367295.1 Apogon hyalosoma
TCCAAATGGGTCATATCTGATGACCATGAAAAGATGACAAACTGTATTTTACACCAATTATTTACATGGATTGAAAGAATTAGTGGATCAGAAGTGTGGATCAGTAGATGCTTTTGGTTGCCAGTGGATGTTTGGGTCTTTATGGGTTAAACTGATCCGAGACCTGTCCATATTTGTAATTGTTTGTATTTTTAATTATGATCAGTTAGAAGCAGACCTCAGACCAGCAGATGTACAGTTTATTTGCGGGGTCCTCACCTCTCTCTGGGTTTGTTACAGGTCCAGGTATTGCGTTCGTTGTGTATCCCGAAGCTTTGACCAGACTTCCGTTGTCTCCGTTCTGGGCGATCATCTTCTTCCTCATGCTTCTGACTCTTGGCCTGGATACCATGGTAACCACCTCTGCTGTGTTTTTCTGTATGAGTATCACTTATTATAAACTGGACATCAGTCGGAGGGTTTGTTGTCTTTTAGACGACACAGCGTCTAAAAGAAGAGTCGGACGTTACTGCTTTAACCCTTTCATGCATGACGTCCACATTTGTGGACACAGTTTAAAGGAGTGATATTTTGCTTTTTTAAATGGAATTCTTATAATTCATGTATGAAAAGGTTAAGGTTAGGTTGGAGTTCCTTTAAAATCTATGGAAAACTACAGTTGGGGTCAAAAGCTTTTACAATCACACAAACTGACTGTTTACATTAAGGTCAATCATTCAATCAATCAATCAGTCAGATTTTACTTACATAGCACCAAATCATAACAAAAGTTATCTCATGACACTTTACATATGGAGCTAGTCGAAACCAGACTCTCAAGTTGATTTATTTGTGGGTAAATGTCTAGATTAACATACAGATTATATGCTTGTTTTAATGCAACACAACAAATTAACCCTTTCATGCATGAATTATGAGAACCGTAGTTGAGATTTTTTTCCTGAGTGTTTTTATTCCTCTTTAGGCATGAAAAAAATCAATGTGATTGAAATGTTTTGAATGAACTGATTAATAAGGAGCTGCACTTACAGGATGGATTTAGGTCTGACAGTTGTTCCTCAGTAAAAGTTCTGGCTCTTGACCTGCTTTTATTGGATTCGTTATTATCTGAACGTCTGTCTGTGTTTCTGTCAGTGAAGATCTGAAACTTTCACAACATTAATAACCTCTGTGTTGATAATGAGAATCTAAACTTTTGTTTTGCTCTGAAGTAAACAGTCCCTTTGGAACCTAAATCCAGCTACGTGTAACTGCAGCAAACATTGACCCAATTAGCATAATTACCCACAGCACACCACCCACTGGGAGGGAAATCAGCTGGGTGCTGCAGAGCTCTATGGGTGCTGTAACAGACGGGGGTGGGGGGTGGGGTGGGGTGTTTGTGATTACAGTAAGTGAAACCAAGTTGACCTTAAAGTTTTTGAGCAACAAAGCAATGAACAAGACTAATCTATGTTTAATTAAAGTGCATTTTAGTTCAGTGATGTAGCGCATTGTTTCAAACTATTTATATATTTAGCACGTATTAAAAATACAATCAGTCATGAATACTTCCATAGTCTGTGATGAGTTCAAATGGTTCTATGTAGTATTGACATTCCAAACTCTGACCAGCAGGGGTCAGGCTGGTACCAGAACACATTAGAACCAAAACCACCAATGAATCAACCCTTTGTATCCACAGACTGTTTCAGTCACTGAATAAAGTATAAAGCTCATTGTTTCCACTCATCTGCATTATGACAACATCAAGTTTTCTTCTAAAACTAAATCTCATAGATTCTTATTTTAAGTCACTCAAAATAATACTGTGTCTTATAATCTTCACATGCTGCATCAGCTGATAGTTTACATTATAGCTCTGTTAGCTTAGCTCTATTTTTAGATGAAAACAGCCACAGTAAAACCACAGATCACCCCTGTTTTCTGTTCGGTTTCTGTTGTCAATACCTGAACTAAAGATCAACCAATCAAGCCAAGTCAAGATCTGTTTGAATCCAGCAAACAAGGTCAGAACTGTCACACTTTAGTCTGAACCGTAGATCAACAAACAGCGGCTTAGCAAAGATAAGAGCATCCCATAATAATTTCATGCCTTCATAAGCCTCAGAATCAAACTCACCCGTGTAGAAGGAACGCTGATATTTCAGCATCAAACTCCGTTCTTTTCGTTTACAGCTGAGTCCAGTGGAGAAAACAACAGCAGAGCTTCTGGATTTTATCACCGACTCACTTTCTTTGACTCTAAAACTTGTTTCTTAATGGTTCTCATCCCATCACTTTCTGATGCTTTGCTCAAAGGCCCTGTGGTGTTAGTTGTTTTCACCACATTAGACCGGCAGAGTGACTCACTACTCCCTCTAGTGGTCACATAAATAGAAATACCTTCAGTTAGTATCTCTACAATCTAATACGTTGGCGTCTTTGGCAGGACGTCAGAGCCCTTTATTGGAAACACTATAATGATCATTTTTAGTCATTTTTTAAAAGACTGAACTTAGAAATTACACATGTAAGTAGTTAAATAAAAAAAGTATCTGATTTTGTACACTCCTCTTTTTCTGCAGGTTACTTTGGCAAAATACATAATCCATAAACTCTACAAATAAATTAATAATTTTAAAGTACAATCGTGTTAATACGAAAGTTATTCTTAGCTGTTTTTCATACAGTGTTTGATCTTCCACGTCACTCACTTCCAACTATATTTTAACTCTTAATATTCAGCGTCTTCATAACTTGGACAATAATAAATAAAATAAAATAATGAGAATATAAAATTTAAAAAGTTTAGATAAGGTTTTTGTACTGAAGAGAGCATACGTTATTTCTTTTTTTTTTTTTTTTAATATTGTACAGATTTACAGTCTGCGGAAAAAGCTTTTTAAATCTAAATCTTTTTTATTTGTTTTTCAGGACATAGTGCACAAGTGTTCAGTTGTTACAGACAAGTTGTATGAACAGATGCATGTCAACATCTTAGCACATTAGGAAAAAGTAAGAGTACTACTAAAGAAAACATAATACATAAAATAAATAAATAAATAGAACATAAACAAAAACGGAAAAATAATCCTCAGTCACTGCCAGTGAGCTTTCGAATATTATTATTAATATTATTATTATTATTATTATTATTATTATTATATCGTATTAGCCTGTCATAATGATGCATGGGGTGTGCATTGGTAAATTGCGATAATGTCAATCTGTGGAAAAAGTTCAATGATCTATTTATTCTTGACACAAATGAGATGATTTATTAATTTCATCACTCAGATGAGATATAATGCGTGAAAACAACCAAAAAAGAACAATTTCTATGCTTTAATAACTAAATAAGGCATTTCAGAGTCAAATCTATTGGTTGAAATTTGCCCACGAAGATAATTCTGATCATCTTCCACTTAATACGAGTATAATTGTCCTGACTCTCTGCTGATGCAACTCCTCACCGTCCTCCAGGTAAAATCCCATGTAAACAACTGCACATTTCAGCCAAACTCTTTTAAGTGCATTGTGATGCTGCGGCGCCGAGCAGAGGAGCAGAGGGCACAGCGGCGCATTAAGACTCCAGTCAACAGCAGCACTTGATGATGATGTTAGTTTGGCTTGGCAGCGGCGCCGCTCGCTGGAGAAGAAGCCTGGTGGCTTTTGTTGCAGGAAACAGCTCGGTGGTAATAGGCTTGGGATGTGGATGAGAAATTAGTTTTGGGACTTCAGGAGGAGAGAAGGGAAGAGGTGGAGGAAAACTCAAGTGTCAGAGAGTTTTTGCAGTTTGTACACACCCACATTGCACTGTATATGTTATGTACTCATCGCACGTCTATATTCATTCAGTCGAGGAAAAATTATTAGACCATCAAAGGTCATCAAAAACAAGGTTACACTGCAAAAATCAAAATCTTACCAGGTGTTTTTTTTTTTTTTTTTTTTCATTTCTAGACAAAATATACACACACATATTTACACACATTTAAAATCAGACATAATCACCTGAAGAATAACTTTTCACTGAGATATAAGAACTGATTTTTAGACAATAGATCTGGAAAATCTTATTTCAAGAAATCTGACCAAGATCCTTTTCACTTGTTCCATTGGCAGATTATTATTATTATTATTTTTTGCTTGAATTAAGCAAAAAAATCTGCCGGTGGAACAAGTGAAAAGGATCTTGGTAAGATAAGAAGTTCTCATATCTCACTGAAAAGTTCCTCTTTAGGTGATTCTGTCTTATTTTAAGTGTGTTGAGATATTTGGACTTGAAATGAGAAAAATACACTCGGTAAGATTTAGATTTTTTTCCAGTGCACACAATAACAGTGAAGGCTATTCTGATTCTGATTCAGAGATCGAAGGAACTGGTATTCTTTCTCCTTCTGACGTCGTGAGAGAATGAACAAACACCTTTAACGGGTGAATCTGAAGGTAAATGACTAACTTTCTCCTCTTTTGTCCTTGTTCTGTCACTCCGTTCTGTCCCAGTTCGCCACCATTGAGACCATTGTAACCTCCGTGTCCGACGAGTTCCCCAAATACCTGAGGAAACACAAACCTCTGTTCACCCTGGTCTGCTGCGTGTCCTTCTTCATCCTGGGATTTCCCATGATCACAGAGGTAAATCACAGACTCAAACACACATCTGAACATCAGCTGAACCCACACTACCCTCTTTTTCCTCCTCCGTGACTCTGTCTGCGAGTAAGCTGACAGATTTCTCCATGTAAAGTGAAGCCTCGGCCTTCGGAGGACGAGCTCACGGACTGGAACAACGCAGGCTGTGTCTTATTAAAATCCCCCCTCGGTGCCTTCATGGGGCAAAATCCAGCCTAAAGTGGGATTTGTGTGTTATTTCTGATGTCAAAGTGAAAGTTATGAACACTGACATGCCTTTTAAGCTGTTGTTTTGTGTGTTTTTGTCAGAATGGGATGTACATGCTGCAGCTGGTGGACACATTTGCTGCTTCCTATTCTCTAGTCATCATCGCCATCTGTGAGCTGGTGGGAATTTCCTACCTCTACGGTGAGTCACATGGCCTGCACATAACATAACACATCCACACTGTCCAGATTATACAGTTTTATTATGATAGACAAACACTAAAAGAAGAGCTCCAACTTTATTAATCCATACACTGCAAAAAAGGGGTGTCCAAAAACGAGACAGAAACACTAAATCTGAGGAAAAAGGTCCTCGAAACAAGTGAGATATCTGTCCACGCGGCAAGATAACTTCACTGGACAAGATTTCTTGAATTAGGATTATTAAATCTAGAATTAACCTTGTAACGCCAAACATATCATATTCGATACGTGAGTTTTGAAGCCCTCTACATGATACGTGTGATATTTTTTTCTTGAAAAGCCTGATGTATACAATTAGATGCATGCAATACACAGATAATCCACCAAGGGGAGGAATTCATTCACCAGAGGCCTTTCCAGTGACACGATTAAATTAATGAGGAAGGAGGCAGAACTTTGACAATTTTGAAAAGGAATTACCAATTTGTTAGACTTGTTTGTGTTATATTATGTTCACAAATAATAATATTGGAGCATTGAGAACCGATGTGTCAAATATGATACAAAATTGAAACTCACACATGGAAATTTTTTTTTTTTGATTGGTCAGATGGACCAATAAAGGCTCCAGTTTGAAAGAACTGGAATTTTCTGTCAGTGATTGAATGGTTCAGGCTTTACAGGGTTAAGGATGTCTACAGGTGTGTGAACACTTAAAATAAGAAATGAACTCTTAAAACAACATATAGTATCTAACACTTCTAACTCTAAGTTGTTTTTTTTATCTTTGTAATTTGCAGTGTATAATAAGACATCAGGAGTCAAACTGTGGCTTTAAAGGAGCAATAGGTAATATTTACTATCGTAGGATATTCACATGGTGGTCATGCAGTGCAAAACAAAGAAAACATGATTCCAGTGAAAATGAATGTGAATTGTTTGTCTGGTTACAAGCATTTCTTATTATTGAGGTGCAGTAATGCAGATTATCCAGACACACGGGAGAAAACATGCAACGTGCATCGGTACATATAAATTCCCTTCTTTCTTGAGCAAAATGAAATGCAATCAACGTGGATAAAAAATGAATGACATTTAATCGTGACTAATTAAAATTAATCCACAGCAACCCTGTGATTAATCTGATTTAGGATTTTAATCGTTTGACAGCACTAATTGGAGGTATTACTTTCCCCGTCCAGGAAGTCAGAGTTCCTGCCAAATACTCTGCTCATTAAAAATTAAATAAAATAAACACTATGTTGGATTAAAAAATGCCAAACTTGCGCATATGTTTGTCATCATTTTAAAACAATGCGTGCATTTCCATAGTTTCTCCACCAGAGGGCATTAGTGAGATTATTTTGACAGTTCCATTCAAGTTCAAAGGACCTTCATTTATTACAGACATGGTATAAAAGTAGGTGGGAATAAGAATGATATGACACACATTATGAATCAAAGATGTAAGTGTGTTTTTTAATATAAAGTTAACGCTTTTTGAACTTTGACTGGATAATCATCATCATTTTTACCTGTCATCAGATTTATGAGTTAATCCTTACATGAATAAAATAAGACTCGGTGACACGTTAATCACTATTCAAAACCAAATTACACTTAATTATACTGAACAGATATTTAATTACAAAATCATAATGATCTCATGACATGAAATATCCAAACCAGCCACAGCGGACAGTTTAATGTAACGTTAACACACAGACAGTTTCAGCCACAAATATAAGTTCATTTTCTAACATTTGCACCTCTTATGTCATATTTATGACCAGTTATGTTCTCTTTGTTAAATGCCAAGTTGATTTGAATAAAATGTCTCAAAGAATGTGGAACTATACATAATATGTTTAATATGCTAATAATAAAAATCTACATTCTTTGAAAATATTAGATTTTTGTGCCCCTTAATGTTTGTGTTAAAACTGTGCTAACATCTTAGAATATTAAAATAGACAATAAAATTGACCAAATGTAATGTAGAAGAGCATTATTCTTCTACTCTGTTGCATCTTAGAGACAATTATTTCAGTTATTGACAGAGTAGATATTGTACTTGTATTAGAATCTTTTCATTTTACTATTAATTATTTTCTTTTAGAGCTGCAATCTTTGTTTTGTTTTGTTATTTTGTTTTGTTTTGTTTGAACGCTGCATTAAAAGCATATGAGTAGTGTTTGATGCATATTATTTATTAGGTATTTTGTTGACTTCACCTTTACTTGGTTATTTTTCCAGGATTGAAATGGACATAAATAGTATTATTATTATTATTATTAATATTATTATACTCATCCTCTTTTCTTCAGGTACAACAAGAAAATACAGAAAATATGTGCAGATCCTTAAAAGACAGTATGGGGATATTAAGGAAACTTTCTGAAACTAAAAAAAATTATGCTGTTTAAATGAGGTGTCATTAATTAATTCTGGCCTTGTGGTTCTTCAGTTATAAGCTTTGGAACTTGATGGCAAACTGGCCAAAATGAACACAAATTAGGTTAGAAAAACAGGTGAAATAAGTGGATGTAACCCATAAAGACCCAAACAGCCACCGCTGCAGAAACCATCGACTGATCTAAACTGTTTCACACCTGTTGATCCACTAATCCTATCAGTACGTGTAAATAATTGGTGTAAAATACAGTTTATCACCTTTTCATGGTCATCAGATACGACCCATTTGGACATAAACACCGTCATCTTCTACAACATTGATTCACCAGTAAAACCCGTGGAGTTGGATCGGTGACAGCGGACGGACACACTGGGTTTATATTCAGTTCATGATAGGTTTTGTTGAAAAATTCACTTTTTCTTCAGTTTTCTCAGTTTTTTGATATAATAACCCTTAACTTTACTCTGAGCTTTTATGAACGTCAGCATGATCAGTGAATTAAATACGGGAAAATACATGATTGTCGCGCAAAATACAGAGAATAATATCGAAATAATGGCGATAAATCGCTTAAAAAAAGGTAAAATAAAGCGAAAAATTAATTTGGGAAGTGTCACAAAAGCAGCAGTGGGTCTTTATGGGTTAATGGACTCGAAGGCTGGATTGAAACCCTTCCTTCCCATTCTCTGCTGTGCACTACCTGTCATCCCACCTGCGACCACTAGGTGCCTCTGTTGTCGTATCCTTGTGGCTCAGTGTTTGAGCTCAGGTGTGATTTTGTGCCAGAGAAGAGGCTGTTTCCAAGGAGCAGAGCCAACTGCTCAGCTCCAGTTTGTCAGAGCATCAGTACAGGTGACATATTGAAATGACTGTGAGACTCTGCCTCTTCATGTCACTCACTGTTATCCGTCAATAAAGGCGGAGGAATGAAGCCATCTGCTCCCTCGCTTCCTCTTTTTTTTTTTTTGAAACCAAGACAGAAACTCATGCTCCATCTCTCTAACACACACACACACACGCGCATATATAAGAATGGATTGAATTTTCTGATCGTTTTATTAAGAAACCTTATTAAAACCAGGTCACTCTGCACTTCGTCTCCCATTTCTTTTCCTTGACTTTATTTCTCTTTTCTCTCCAATCCCCCACAGGTCTGCAGAGGTTTTGCGAGGACATTGAAATGATGATTGGTTTCCAGCCGAACCGCTTCTGGAGACTGTGCTGGGCCTTTGTGACTCCGACCATTCTGACAGTATGTTTGTTTTTGTTCATTTCATCCAGCACACACGTACAGAAACGCTATTTAAAAGGCTTCCATTTCCACCCTTGCTTTTCAACTTTATTGATTTGCCATTGGAAAGGAATAGAGGAGAAATTGCTCCTGTTACGTCGAAATCGAAAATTATTTCTTCCTTCCATTTTCTGTCACGTTGCGAGTTGTTTGTGTTTCTTCTTGAATCCTGACCTCACACTGTGACGTCACGCACGCGCAAGTGAAGGGATAAAATGTTTTGGCAGAGAACGTTTTCTGCAAAATAGCCACTTACACGTGTCATACTGTTGTAAATTCCAGTGCACGGTGCCAGTGCTGGACACAGGCCAGCATTAATGTTAGTAATTATAATGAAAAACCACTGGAGCTCCGATGACAAATGGAGCAGCAGTCGGCCGCCTGGTCATGCTGCTGCTCTCCAGAGAGATGAGATTTCCTCGGGGAGCTCATTGAGGCAGAAGCCCTGGCTAATCTATTCCTGTTGACCCCCCCCCCCACACACACCTCCCACCTCCTCCATCCCTTGTTTCCCTTTTGTTTGTCTTTTCTCCCGCTCTCTTTCATTACTTTCCACCACGTGCGATGACTAACAGATGGAGGAATCAGGTGACCGTCACATGTTTCGTACGTACACCTCGTGACGTAAACCACCACCTTCGTTCGTCTTTTTCTTGCTCGTATCAGACGCATTCACACCTTGAGTTCAACGGAGTTAATTAAGGACACGTCACTGTAAAACCACAGGGACTGAAAAAAAAACAAAAACAATGAGCGTCATTATTTTTAGTGTTTTACGAGGCCGAGCGTTCACAGAGGGAAAAAACCCTCTTGAAACTGTGACCAGTATTTTTATTATTATTATTCAGACTCACACTTTTTGTGAGCTACATTGTTATTATTATTACCCATTTACTTATAAGGAGCAAAATTTCAAATGTCGGTAGCAGCAAAACTATAAGTTCAATTCATACCAGATCGGGTTTATAGATTACCGGTGACCCAAAATAGATCTCATTACATTTTGGGAACAGTAGGTCAAAGTTCAAATTTTTTATGAATTTTTTAAATCTTTTTTTTTCCCTATTTACTTATAATGGGAAAAATTTCACATGTCTGTAGCAGCAAAACTATTAGTTGAATTCATACCAAATTGGGTTTAGAAATTGCCAGTGACCTGGAATAGATGTCATTACATTTTGGGAAAATTAGGTCAAAGTTCAAATTTTTTATGAATTTTTAAAATCTTTTCTCTTCTCCCATTTACTTATAATGGACTAAATTTCAAATGATGTATAAAAAACACCAATTTTGTTTCATTTTACTTCAAACTAGGCACATATAAAGACACAATTGATATGCTGACATCAGCACACGCATAGACATGATGCCATCAGCTGGATCGATGCCAAAATAAGCTATAATATGTGCGAGGGGCGGGGTTTGTTTTGCCTGGAACCACTTGTTGTTATTGTTCTTATTCCCTTCGCCAAGGAGGTTATGTTTTCATCAGGGTTTGTTTGTCTGTCTGTCTGTTTGCAAGATAACTCCAAAAGTTATGGAAGGATTTTGATGACATTTTCAGGAAATGTTGATACTGACACAAGGAACAAATGATAACATTTTCTGTGTGTGTGTGTGTGAAGGTCTGCGCTCTGCAATTGCTTTTCTAGTTATCATTATTACTAGCAGATTTCTCTGTTTATAATATAATGACCCTCAACTTTAAATGAAGCTTTTGTGAACATCTACATGATCATTAAGTTAAATATAGAAAAATACATGATTTTCACTTAAGAATGCAAAAATATTGAGCATAATGTTAGAATAAATGGTGATAAATCATTTAAGAAAAATTCGAAATGGAGCAAAAAAAATCCTTTGGGAAGTGCGACAAAAGTAGCACTGGGTCTTTATGGGTTAAACATTTTAGATCAGTAGATGCTTTTTGTCAGTGGTGGATATTTGAGTCTTTTAGGGTTTTAGGAAGTTCACATAAGCTGATTTAAACACAGAGAAAGGATGTTAAAACACTGATTGAAAACATGCGGCGTAAACCTCACAACAGCTTTCAACACTGTCAGACCTTCAGTAAAACGTAGCTCAGTAGAATTCATTAGAACCCTTTGATGTTAAGACACAACCACCTCTTCGGGTTTCACACAGCATTCTGATGCAGATAGTATTTGCACTGCTGGTAAACAAGCTCCACACTGCAGTCATGTTAGAGTCCTTTCTGATTCGTGCAGAAAAACACGGTTAGATTTCCAGAACTGAAAGGTGTTGTTGTCCAACATCATGGAGAGACGTTTGCCTTCAGGGCTTCTGGGTATTAAAGCTTTAGGAAGTCAGGTGGGGCTGTATGAAGAGTATAAAGGAGGGGCGGGTCATTGCAGGTGAGCCGTTTGTACACAGGGCTCTCACATAGAAGGGTTAGGGTTTGTCTCCCCAGGGAAACGAAGCTTTTTACACGCTGACGTCTTCTATTCATTATTATTTTCAGTTTTCAGTCGAGTTCAGAAAACCATGGTTTGATTGAAATGAGACCCTCTTCTTTTCTGCCATAAAGCCCTGCAGCTTCTACTTCCGCTCCTCCTGTATTGATCTGATTGGTTGACAGGAGGCGGTGCAGATGTCAGAATGTGAACATATACAGCAGGATGAACGGAGCCTGTCTGGAGGCAGCTCCTTATATTCTATACTGCTGCAGATAGTGGAGCCCAGAGGGAACCTGCGCTGTTTCAGCCTGCAAGCTACTCTTAAAACAATCTACCTACGCTAAAAACTGCTAAATATATTTGTATTTATAAATATATGTATTGACTATACTAGTCTATACAAACAGACTCAAGCACAGATTTTACCCACAAGCGATTAAATCAGTATTTTTCAACCTTGGGGTCACGACCCCACGTGGGTTTGCCTGGCTGAAATAAAAAAAAAATTGCTAACTGATTCACAGGTGACACGGTGGTGCAGTGGATAGCACTTGTGCCTCACAGTAAGAAGGTCCTGGGTTCGATTCCAACACCTTTCTGTGTGGAGTGTGTATGTTCTCTGTGTATGTCTGCGTGGGTTCTCTCCGGGTACTCCGGCTCCTCCCACCATCCAAACACATGCACTGATAGGTTAATGGGTTCATCTAAATTGCCCATAGGTGTGAATGTGAGAGCGGTTGTTTGTCTCTATATGTCAGACCTGCGATGAACTGGCGACATAGGCTCCAGCGACCCTAGTGAGGGTAAAGTGGGTTCAGATAATGAATAATTCATCCGTAACCTTTATTTAGTTGTGGAAACATATTGAGGACACAACCTTATTTACAACAGACAAAACATTTGAAACATACAATGGACATAACAGAAATACCGAAAAGTAAAGAAGTCTACTTAAAAACAGGAGCAGCTGGAGGTAAAATAAGATGGAATTGTGGATTTAAAACACAAAATATTTGAAACTTACAATGCACATATCAGAAATACCAAAAAGTGACGAAGATGAACTAAAAACAAAGACATCTCCTTAAAAACAGGTAGAATAAGAAGTGATTAAGGATTTAAATTGTCCTAATGATAAAAGTGTGGTAAGTTTCAGATGGTTTTGGAGAGTGTTCCAGGTTTCAGGTGCACGGTAAGAAAAACTGGACTTTCCCAATTCCGTACGCACTGATGTAACCTGCCTCTGTGAGCCAGTCCTTTGAGCCAGGGTGATATCGACTTGCACTAAATAATAGATAAGAAAAACTATTTTTTTTAACGATTCAATATATATTTCATTATAATTAAAACAACGCACACTTTTCCTATAAAAATCAAGTTCAAATAAAATGCAGATCTATTCTGGGTCACTGGCAATCTATAAACCCAATTTGATATGAATTCACCCAATAGTTTTGCTGCTAGAGTGTAAACAAACAAACTGAACCTTGCCACGGGGTAATAACGATCTATTCTATTCTATTCTATTCTATTCTATTCTATTCTATTCTATTCTATTCTATTCTATTCTATTCTATTCTATATTCGTACCTTGCATAAGTGCGTGAACCCTTATGACCCAGTAGAGTTGAGTCCGTCTGCGGTCAGTATCTAACTCCTGGTTCATAGTCTGGACAGGATCTGCTGGTTCCAGCCTCAAACAGACCACCACAGGATCGTGGAACACTATTGGGACTAGAAATGACAGGTGTCTAATTAACTGTGATTTTAGCTCCTCACCTTTCTCTTTCTCAGCTTCTTCTCAGTTTCGTCATTTTTATGAACAGTTCCAAAGTGCCTCTCCACATTTCCCGTCTTGGAAAAAGCAGCGATAGATTGACAGACCAGACAAAAGCACTTTGAATATGACACGGAGAAAAAAAGTCCTCCTTCTCTTCTACATGAAAGTGGAAAGCTTTTGGTTTCCTACTTGGTCCAGCTCTGTCACTCATTTTTATAGGCCTTCTGTCATACATATTTATTGAAAGGTTAACCCTTCACAAACTGGAGTTTGGTTGTTTTTTTTTTTGTTTGTTTTTTTTTCAAAAAATATTCAATTTTGACATCAAGATTTCAAAAAGCTGTATCTTGGAAGTGGTTATTGAATAAAGTCATACTGTAAATGAGAAAAATATTTAGTATGACCCAAAGTTTACGGCAGGAGTAAATGTACACATCAATTTGCATATTGTGATGTCACATGATGACGGCGGCCATATTGGATTGTGTAATTTTTAGTAAAATTGAACTTTGAACATATTTACATGAAAGTTTTCATTGTGTTTTTGGTTTTTTATCATCTTATCCTTAAAACAAATTAAAAACCCAACTCGACATATCCCCATCAGAAGTGTAGCCTTCTTTAAGAAATATATTTTCATTATTAACGTCACACAAGAAAACCAGATCCACTATATACGCTACACACTACAGGACAAGGAAAAACCACAAATATGTGTAAATACAATCTTCTTCCATAAAATAAGACTCATAAAATCCAAATCAGTGCACATATGACTTGTTTTCATCAGCCTCTGTGTGTTGCATTGGTTGTTCCATAGGCAGAGCCTGCTATTTTGTGTAATTCAAGTGCAAAATCCGTGTGGTTGGAAGGCTTTGCAACGTATTGATAATGTTGTGGAAGCGTCTATTTTATGCTTTTATTTAGAATTTTTGGTCCATAAATTAAGAATAGAAGTAACTGGGAAAAAAATTAAATACTACACCATATGATAATGAAATCCCAATTTTCCTCTGCAGGCATCTGGGGAATATGACAAGAAAAATAGAGTTTGTGCAAATATATGTTAAATGGATCTTAAATGTAAGTAATTTATTGTTATCATTATGATGATGATCATTAGATTACTCTGATACCCCTCCTACCCTCTGCTCTCTGCAAAATGTATGTGATGCATATGATGGGAATGAAATTCATCCTCAACACTAAGATCACAAAATGAAAAAACAAAATAAACACAGTATTACTTTTCAAGATTAGTCGTGCAATTTAATGTTGTCTTTGAGTAACAGTAACAGACTCTAAGTATACACCTGCTATATATGTCTTGGCCAGGACACTCTTGAAAAAGACATTTTTAATCTCAATGAGCTTATTCCTGGTTAAATAAAGGTTAGAATAATAAAAAAAAAGAGATATATTTAATGTTCCTATATGTATCTAGTTGTTCTCCATCACTGCATACAGTCCCTGAAAAAACATTAGACCACCCTTGTTTTCTTCAATTTGTTGTTTATTTTACTGCCTGGTCCAACTAAAGGTCCATTTGTTTGGACAAATATAATGATACCAACAAAAATAG
>JAPQRP010000019.1:1245631-1261027 GCA_037367295.1 Apogon hyalosoma
TGGAGACCACATTGGACCTTCCAGACCATGGAGACCACATTGGACCTTACAGACCCTGGAGACCACATTGGACCTGACAGACCCTGGAGACCACATTGGACCTGAAATTGTTGACTCACTGGAACTGTCTTGTAATATGTGCCGAAATTACCAAAAATAGTCACTTACCTGATAAAGGGTTAAGGACTCCTCAATACTGTAGGTAATTAATGGGAAACAGTCTTTTTTTTTTTTTCAGGACTACTAATCAGTGTTAATCATTGTTTTAGAACCAAAACAGTGACTCATGGTGAAAATTCATTCGTACTATGTATCTTTCCTGCAATACTTTAATAATGGAAATATAGAAATTTGCAGAAATAAAATGCAGATGCACAAAACTGAGAGAAAACATCTCACTTGCAAAAAACCTTATCTGAATTGTCCACTGTAATGGGTATTTCAGTCACGCACACACATTTTCAGTTGTGCCTTGTGTTTTTTGTGACATATAATGAATACATCCTTTTCAACTGTTTAGCCTTAAATGATCACAGTCTGGAGTCTGCACATCATTAGAAACTTGTGGTGAGGGATCAGAAATGCCCGGAGTGTCTGAAAATTTGAAGTTCCTGTTTTTAGAAAACGGTTAAATCTGTACCTTTTGTTAGAAGCAGAATTCTTTGCAGTAAATGTGTCTTAGTTCTGTCCATCGTCATATCAACTCCCCGACACAGCAGGGGTTCATACTTTCAAAGTCACACTTAATAAATTGTGCATAAGAAGCATTAATGAATAAAATTCACGCAGCATTTCTAACGCTTTCTTTCTGAAATGGTTTAGAAAGAATAATTCAAGCTTTGTAAATGTATTTTTATTTTGTTTTGGAGACTGAAAAGTGTAAAGATTTGTCACAGTGAGAAATTCAGCGTAAAAATCCATTTGTAATTCAAGGTCCTTTTTTAATAACATCTCTTATTTCAAGTGAAATACAGTCGTCAAAGACAGTGATGCATTGTCAATGTAATAAAACCAGGGATATAACAAAATTGTACTTACTCTTCTAACTGTAAATAAGAAGAGTTTTTGTGTCATACTTGTGCATTTTTTTTTTATCTGCTTAGTTACAGTGAAGCAAAACTACAGCATCTATTATTTCTCTTCTGCTCTTAGAATAAAAAAGGTTGTGCTTTGTACAACTTTATATGATGGGAAATAACTTGTAGTCTTGCAAACACACTTTATTTCTGTTCTAATTCAACATCAGTGAAAGATCAGCCTAAATGAAATCAGCCTCAAACAGAAATGAACAAGTGGTAGTTTTTTGGGGTTTTTTTTATTTGTTTTTTTAAATCATAAAAAAAATTGAACTTTGACCTACTTTTCCCAAAATGTAAGCCCTCCTTCTTGGCTTTGTTTCCGATAGGGTGAGTTTTTACTGGTGTCTGTCTGGATTGGGCTGCATGCAACTATTTCCCAGTATTAGTTTATCATGTATAAATATGGAACTTTTTTCCCAGAATATGTTAATTATTTCCCAGAATGTCCAAAATTTCCACTTGCGTGTTCTGCTTTGTTCACCATGTTTTCAAAACTTTCCATGGCCGCACGTGTCCTTTCGTAGCGATTCTCCCAGGAAAAAAAGTCAGTTACTCTGGTACAATCTTCACATTTCACTAAGAATAACCTCTGGCATGCAAATGAATACAGGTTGAACATTTTTAAATATAAATTGAACACTTTTGATAAGAATACTGGTCTCTGACACTACAGTAAAACACAAATTGATACTAATTGATTATTAATGAATCAAACAAATGAGTGAGGTGGGTTGTTTTTTTTTTTTTTGTTTATCCAAAAACACAAAAGGGTATAAATTAACTTTTACTTGAGAACAATTTCACCCCAGTATCAGTAGATTTACTTGAAAATAATTTGGTAACCTTACCACCCCTGATTAAAACCCACATCACTGCTTTATGTTTTACTCTCATTAGTGAAACGGTAATGACTTGTATTGATTTTCTTCACGAGCAGCAGCAGAACTGAGTGTGTGAGCAGCTCCAGGCTGTAAAATGTCAGGATCTCAAGAGTCTGCTGCTTTAACTTTTTGCATCTCTAATAAACTCGTGCTCTCATTATTCGCGGCGCTGGAAGAAAAATGAAAGTATGTATTGGCACAGTATAATATCAACATAAATATGTCTTGTCTGTTCCAGCCACTTTGTCGATTTTAATGTGGTTGTTTGTTTTGCACAGTAACACTTGACATTCGTCTTTTATTTACGGTGTCTCCATCTTTGGTGGTTGTTTTTTTTTTTGTTTTGTTTTTTGGGTTTTGTTTTTTGGGTTTTTTTGTACGGCACTACTTTCCACAGATCTGTGATCAATGATGCAGGAAAGAAAGGACTCTGGTGATCTAAATGTTATGCATGCAGTGCTAGAAACCATGCAAGACGAAGGTTAAAAAAAGAAAAAACTTTCAATGTCAAGTCCCAAAACATGTAATAAAAAACAGCAGCAAGAAATAGTGTTCAGTCCTAATAAACATTTTATTTATAATAGAATATTAAAAAACATAGAGGTTATAGGTGATATCTGTTGGATGGAGAAGCTGACTTTGTCAGATTTGAATCAGACAAATTCACCAATTTTTTTGATAAACTGGGTTGATTTTGTAACACCATTAAGAGCTGA
This sequence comes from Apogon hyalosoma, assembly GCA_037367295.1. Taxonomy (NCBI): domain Eukaryota; kingdom Metazoa; phylum Chordata; class Actinopteri; order Kurtiformes; family Apogonidae; genus Apogon; species Apogon hyalosoma. The sequence continues at coordinate 1,248,308 of JAPQRP010000019.1, forward strand.
TTTTACCCAATAAGGGCAACATGCATGTAAACCCTTTGTTCATGCTACACATTCTAAGTGTTTGGAGTTAATCTCCTACAGGGGAAAAGGAATTCTGAAAGAAAGGAGTGGGAAAATGATTACATCTCATTAACTCTATCTGTAGTGTTATGTCTCTGGCCTAGGGGAACCTCAACATGGCATATTTTAAAGTACCCCACTTGTCCCATCCCCAAGAATGTGAGGTCCAGACAAACGTTACAGTTAATCAGTTAGCAATTTATTGCAACTCAGAAAAGAGAAATTCTGCCCAAAATAACAAAAGGATGTCACGACCCCGTTCTTTCCTAATTATCAAAAACAAAATAAGAAACAAAAGACATTCGGTGTGACCCAACTCCTAACCAAAACAGGAGAAAAAGTAAAAACAAAAAGGGCTTCTCCTTCTTACTTTCTTCTACCTTCACAATATTTAATCTAATTTACAATATTTACAAAATTCACTCATTTCACAGAAACTCTCACAACAAACAAACACAGCGATCACCAGGCCTTCATCATTGGAAATGGGATGAGCAGCAGTGGTGGAGAATCAACACCAGCCAGGTTTTATCCTCGCTCCCAGCCGATCAGCATCAGGTTCTGCCAGTCCCACACACCTGCAGCTGACAACATATCCGGCCGTTTCTCAATATGCATTCTTGTCTGTTCTTCCGTTCTCGTGAAACGTCATCAGTCGCGGCCCAAGTACTGTTCCAATTGCAAGTTCGCATAAACCAAGAACCCATGGATTACCCGGATGACGTTCTTGTCTGCTAGCTTAAACCAAGGGTGCATTGGTTGGTGACTCGTGTAAACTTGGCTGGGAAATAATTCCCAACATGCATTTCCTGTTGGCCCCGCCGGCTGAACCGATGAAATGTATTACAGTTTTGAAAAATATACAAAACGTATAAATCACATGTAAATACTAGTACAAATGTATTGAAATCAAATCAAGTGAAGTGATGATCTGAGGGAAATACGTCGAGGAGCAGAGGACAGAAATACAGCAGAGACAGGGAGGAAAGTTCACCAGCCGCAGCCGTTCCAATTACAGAGACCCGCGTTCTTAGGAAGTACGTTCTCTTACTAAGACAGGAAATAAAGGAGCCATCTGAAGTTCAGGAAGTGGTGGGGCTGTGTGTAGAGCCCACTGTGGCACTGAAGAGAGGGAGAGAGAGCTGTCAAAATACACACAAAACAGAAATACATGACCCATCAGGACCACATGGGTCATCACAGGGTTTTGTGTATAGTTTTGTTATTTCTGGCTTTGATTCCCTGTATGAGTGTATTTTTTATATATATAGAAGTTATATACATGATGTAAAATGCTTACAGGATAATGCAGTCTGAAAATAACACAAAGAGGATTCAAAAAAAAAAGAATATAAAAACAAATGAAAATGTAGAGTCTGAAGGAACAATAAGGTCATTTTTAAGTTGATGGTAGCAGCTCATTTCTACAAAAGGACACAGAAGTAACTGGTACCACAATGACCCAGCTTGAGGAACTTTTTCAGCTAATTGGGTTAATTGGCAATAGGTCAGTAACATGATGGGATGTAATAACAGCCTCCTGGAGAAACAGAGACACTCTGAAGATGTCCAGAGGGTCACCAGTCTTTTAATTGAGCATTGGTCAGAGCTTCCACCTCAGACCCACGAGGTTCTGGAGTTGGTCTCAAAGTGCCTTCAATGGCTAGTTCTAGGATGTGAAAAATCAAGGAACTTATAAGTCATAAGTATAAGTCAAACTCCAACTTAAAAGCAGAGATCTAATTATGTTTCCATTATTGAGTTGGTCCATTATTAATTTGAAAAGCGCAACAGTGTACATTAGTCAATAGTCAGTGAGCTGAGAGGCTATGGGTGCCCTGTAATAAATAAAAATAAAGTAACGTGACATTCAACAGGTTCATAAGACACTATCGAAACAGACAAAAATAGGTAAACAGGGTGTTTGCGCAGGTCGTGAAAGTCTAAAAAGGATGGAATTTTGAAACCGTTTTCCAGACCTTGAAAAGTCTGGAATTTTGTGTGAAAGTCTTGATAAAGTATGTAAAATGTTTCTCTCGTAGTCTTATTTTAGAATATGCCCAAAGACACATAATCATGACAGAGTGAGGAGCTCAGTCACCAGGGAGGAGCTCGGAGTAGAGCCGCTGCTCCTCCACATCCAGAGGGGCCAGCTGAGGTGGCCCAGGCATCTGTTTCAGATGCTCCTGGACGCCTCCCTGGGGAGGTGTTCCATGCATGTTCCGCCAGAAGGAGGCCTCAGGGAAGACCGAGGACAAGCTGGAGAGACTAGGTCTCTCAGCTGGCCTGGGAACACCTCGGGATCCCCCCAGAGGAGCTAGAGGAGGAGTCTGGGGAGAGGAAGTCTGGGCATCCCTGCTTAGACTGCTGCCTCCGCGACCCAGCCCTGGATAAGCAGAAGAAAATGGATGGATGGATGGATGGATGGATGGAAACATAATCTTGTAAAACAAGAAACACATGAAGAAAGTATATCAATAACTTTATATGATCTCACTAACTGGTCGGTACTGGAGAGATTCTAGTGAAACTTGTTTGTGTGATATCCATGCACTTTTGTAGTTTTCATGTTTTTTAAAAATGTTTGTCAGTAAAATATAATTATCTGTGAATTACGCATTCATTCATACAACTATTTAAATGAACCTTTCTACTACACACAACAGGTATAGTCTCAATCAAAGAAGTAGGCACGCAAGTATACAAGTACAAAATACTGATAAAAGTATAAAAGTACATAGCATAGTAAACTGCAGTTTTGACAAAGTCTTTAAATTATATTTGGATAAAGAGCAAGCACCCCGGGGAAATATAACGTAATCCTCCTGTTGGCACGCCTCACGCTGATGAAGATCTGGAATTGGTCCCTGAGCGCCTTCAATGGCACCTCAGTGCTCCTAATGTGTTCTGGGTGCTGATGCCAAGTGTTAATGCCTGGTACTATGTGTGTGTATTAAAGTCAGTTACCTTTAGTCTACAGAGCATAATATATTTTCAAAATTGTGAAAATCTGAAGAAATCTTGCAAGGGAGTGCACAAAGGACAAGGATAAAAATCACTATTGGATGTCTATGATCTTCATGACTTATGATTACAATCATTGCATTGTTTTTTTGGTTTTTTTCCATTTCTGTGTTTATAAAATTTCAATAAACACTTAATCACCAAAAACAACAAAAAACAAACCAACCTTGCTTGGGTACATTACACATTACATTCACATCATTCAGTCCTTCCACTATTCCTGGTTCTGTTATCAGTCCATTTATTCCATTTTTTGTCCATTTGTGCTTCTTGTAGTCGCAGTTGGGAGTTATTTTTTTCCATTGTGTATATTCCTTCAATAATTGTGATCATTTGGTCCTTTGTTGGTGATTCTATCTCTTTTATTGTCTGTTTAACTGCTTACTTAGGTGTAATAAAGAAACACAGCAGTTTTTTCCAGAACTCCCTCCAGATCGCTGAACATTGCATTCTATTTTTATTTGTTTTACATTGTCCCAACTTTTTTGGAATTGGTTGTACAGTCAGTGAATGCAGTCAGCAAACTGTGTGCAGTCTTAGTTTTTTGCAAACCGTGCACGTGCACAAACATTTTCTTAACAAGTAGAAAAAACAGCCATAATAAGGCAGGGAGGGAGTTTGAAGTCACAGGTTACAACAAAGTAACACACATTTTTTACTTATAGGCTGGTACTTGTTGCGTTGCAGCTTGTTGTTGTTTGGGTCGTCATTACTGCAGACAGGCCGTGTTTTAGCTCGGCTCAGTGGGCCCTTGGGGTTGGTGGGTTTGAAGCCCTTCTGGTGCCGGTATGTGGATAATTATGCCCTCTGCTTGTTATGCTCAGGCCTCCGTGGCAGGGCAGAATGCAGCGGAACAGACACAACATTTAGCCTCACAATGTCAACGCCGAGCCACGAGTGTGCTGTACGGTGAGGGTTTATCTGCAGCCACAACTATTTTTATCTTTGCATGTTAAACTATGCGTAATGTAACACATACATAATATGTGTTAAACCATGTATGAAATATAATACATTTGGTGTTATAGGGTTAAGGGACATGGACAGAGGGGAGTCTCATCTCATGTTTGCGCCTCGGTATCCCCTAGACTAAACGTAACATACAGTATATTTTAATATCATTTTAACAAATCTTAACTGACATGACCCACCCTGCATCGTTGCACCGACTGCTTGTCTTCCCTGGAATATCTGAACTGTGGGTTCAGTCTGTTTTTAACTAGCCTGACCATAAGCTTTTTCAAAGAGGAACGTTTTCAGTCTGATCTTAAATGTACAGACTGTGTCGGCCTCTTTCATATTAGCTGGAAACTGATTCCATGAGACAGGGGCTTGGTAACTAAAGGCTCCAGCTCCTACTGTACTTTTACAGACCCTGGGAACTACCAGCAGACCTGCATTCTGAGAGCGAAGGGTTCTGTTGGGGTGGTGCGGTATCAGAGCATCTTTGAGATCAGAAGGGCCCATATCATTAATGGTCTTGTATGTAAGCTTGACTGGAAGCCAGTGAAGGGCTTGGAGCACAGGGGTGATGATCAGCTTTTTAGATCTTGAATAACTTCTAGCACAAGCATATGTTTTCTTCCTCTGAGGGAAACGAAGGCTCTGGTTAATGTTGAACATGTGCATCTGACTCCATAGTTACAAGGCCTTATTCTGATTATTTAATTTTACTGCAATAGGCATATGTTGTATTTCTATTTAAATGAACAAAAATTATCACCAGTGTTTAGAATAAAGAGCTTTGAACTTCTGCCAAAGATGTCTATGTATTGTATTGTGCAGATGTGAACTGATTTCTTTCCAGTGATGGGTCGGGGGTTTAATGTGACCCCTAGAGGGAATACTGAGTCACCCCACTGGTGTTTTCTCCACTGGACTCAGCTCTAAACGTAAAGAATGGAGTTTGATGCTAAAGTGGCAGCGTTGCTTCTACACGGGTCAGTTTGTTTGAGGCTTATGAAGGTATAAAGTTATAATGGGATGTTCTTGTCTTTGCTAAGTTGCCATTTGTTGATCCACGGTTTAGACTAAACTGTGACAGTCCTGACCTTATTTGTTGGATTCCAAACAGATCTTTAGTTCAGCTACTGCTAACACAAACCGAACAGAAAACAGAGGCGATTAGTGGTTTTACTGTGGCCGTTTTCATCTAAAAACAGAGCTAAGCTAACAGAGCTATAATGTAAACTATCAGCTGACTCAGCACATGAATATTATAAGACAAAGTCGGTTTTATTTTGAAGAAAACTTAATGATACCGTCATATAGATGTGTTGAAATAATGAGATTTGTAATTTATTGGATGAGTGATACAGTCTGTTTATGCATAGCATTGATTCATTGGACGCTTTTGTCCAAAGCTTGTTCTACGGTTCCTCGTCCCCCTGGTGGTGAGAGTCTGGAACATCAGTACTATACAGATCCCTTTTCAGGCTCCAGTAAACAGGTTTCTGGATCTTGTGTCCAGTCTGGAAAGAGCCGGTGGTTGAAAATGTCAAATGGATTCAGTAGAAATACCAATCAGCACTCCTAGTTCCCCACAGTTTTGGCCATTATCACTTCTTCAGCCACTCCTCCAGGTTTAAAACCCAGTCTGGTTTAGGACCAGGGAACAACGTGGCCCCCTTTGTTGGTTTCTCTGGTCCTGGAAGGGAGGTGGGTGTCCTGGGTGGCTGTGGGTGACTAATGGCTGAGTGTAGGTCCCTGGCCGTTGTGGTGCGAGGCGTGGTCTCTTGTTGGAGTCGGAGGATCTGATGCTGACCTTGTCCTCTTCATGGGGTGTTTTGGTGCCACAGGGTGTGGACTTGCCTGTTTTTGGGGCCTCAGGTTTATTGGGTGGCTGAGGGCGGGGCCTTTCCACTACCTGGTTCCCTGTCATTTTGCCGAGTTGAGTGGAGGTCATTGCTGTGTCTGTGGTTGGACTCTGAGGATCTGGGGTCCTCTCCACGGGGCCTTTTGAGGCCACAGGATGTGGACTTGTCTGCTTTTGGGCCCTTTTCATCCTCACTGTGACCAAGAGTTTTTCTTTCGCGTTCATTGCAAAATAGTCAAAGAGCCAATGTTCAAAAAACATATGTTGGTGTTTCCCTGTTTTTTGATGATGCATTAGTTATATGTTGTTCATTTGATGTTCGATATGACTTGTATTTGCAAAGTAAACTTCATTTTTCTGTTACTGATATTTTGTATTTGCTTTGTTAATGATGCCATTGGGTATTTAATTTTCAGCAAAAAAATTAGGTTAATAGTTTATTGCGTTCATATTGTGACAGTGATCCGTTGCTTGAATTGGACAGTTATTTCCTTTGTCCAATAAATGTGCCCTCTTTTTGATAATAAATGTACAACAAACTGATCACTTTTTGATGCTTAGACTGATTATAATTATTAATTCTGTCTCTTTTTAATGTATGTCTAGGTGACCGTGGTTGTCTTTAAATGTATTTATATTTGTGTGTTTTTCTTGTCCATGTAGATGAACTTGATATTAATCAGAAATCTGATCTAATTTGAGGTTGGTACCATATTTACAGTGAAATACATTATATTTCCATCGACAGTGCGTGTGTAGATACAGTACTTTAACATTTAACTCCTTAAAACCTGATGTGTCATCACTGACACACCCTGCGCATATGCACTTTGGATGGCTGTAACTCTGTCACGGTTTGTGTAATTGGAAAAATTCCAACAGTTTCTGAAACTTCAGATGTTGCGCTTTATAGGCTTTAGTGGGTCATTACGGTAATTTCACCCACGTGTGTCCTAGAAGCAGGAGGAGAAGTTGCTTTAGCAGAATTATAACATACAGTAAATTGTAGATGATTGCTAGATTTTGAAAGATCTGGAAAAAAAAAAAGTGCTCTGGAAAATGGGCAAACAGACTCACTCACAGCATATTTTCAAACCTTTTTATTGTCAAAATAGGAGGACCATTTTAGGCTTGGGGTTTAAAGGGTTAACCCATCTGGTAACACCAGACCTTCTCAAACATGACTTATGAATATTAAAATATTACCATTCTCGATAAAAGATGTCGCTTTAACTATGCTATAGAACCGTCCGTAGAATAAGCTGTTTATTCAAAGGCCATATTGGAACAGGACAGTTTCTGTAACCATTAAAAATCCATCCGTTTTATATATACGAGCGTAAAGGACAAAAGATGGTTCTTATTGTGAGGAACCTTCACACCTGGAACTCCCCCCACATCACTAAGTCCATTTCCACCCCTGACAATAAGGAGATTTATTGCTGCTCTTTGCCACAAAATGACCACAGTCCTTTTCAGGGGAGCTGAGACGGAGGACAGCTAATTAACAGCAAAGAAAAAGTAGAGAAGAGGAACTGCGCCAGAAGAACCAGAACGGGAGAACCGGTTTCTTTAGCTGTGAAATGTAAAGTAAAACTAGTGAATCATAAGTACTAAGTTAAAGCACATTTTTACTCCGATATTTATAATAATTGAACGACGACATAGCAATAAAATCATCGCTGTTCATTGAACTTTCAGCATTTGTGAGCTACTTTACAACGTCTGTTTATACTAAAACTTCTATAATTGATACATTTTATAGGAATGTGATTAATTTTTTAGATTAGATTAGACTTTGTTGACAGACGTGACAACAAGCGAAGAATAAGAGTAAGTGCGGTATGTGTGGACACACCAGGAAACTGAATCATTTTTGAATTTAGTACGGGATAGAAGGGGTAATATATAATAATTATGAATATATCTGTAAATCAACACCATATTTACATTCGTCGCCATGTTTATGGAATGACTTCTCGTGTCATCTTGGGATAATTAATAAACAAATTATTGTGTTTGTGATTTAATGGAAAAACCAACATTACACACTTCTGTTTTTTTTTTACCTTTAGTAAATATCAGTAAAGTTTTGCACATATGTCCAATGGAAAGCAAGTAATGTTAATAATGCTTTTATTCTGCAGATAGCTGATGGTTTTGCACATTTATAGCATATGCAATTTAAAAAAAAAAAAGGAAATTAAAAAAAATGCTGTTGCAGATGAATTAACACATTCCAAAGCATTTTACCCAAATAGCAGGTCACGATAAATTGTCAGCCATTTTTCATTTTGTTATGACAACAAAAGCACTTGAACACAACGCACTTGTAATTTCAAATGTACTGGTGGAAAGGTTCATAATTCCAATAGCACCTGAAGGCAGCATATAGATCTGTTAGGAATCATCCAAACAAGGTCAGAACTGTCATAGTTTAGTCTGAACCACGGATCATCTAAACCAAACCAGTGGAAACAATGGCCAAGCATCTACTTGAATCACTTAATACATCATTATCACTAAATACAAAAGTATTAAACATAAAAAGCTTTAAAACTTCTGAACGAAGCTGCAGAGCTGCACTGAAGAAACCACCAACACTAGCTGGATTATATAATGATTCACAGCTAATAAAACAGAATAATTTCAGGCTCATGTTTATTCAGTCATCATCCAGAATACAGAAAATACAAACACGGAGGGTAATTTTAAGTGAACCGACCGTGAATTCTGTTGAGACTGAATAGGGTCAGACAGAAGCTAAATGCTTATATACATCATTTATTATTGCATCACTTATTCACCCTTGTCTTATGCAATTTTATGAAAATTTCATTTTATTTTGTGTACTTTTATATAATTTTGTGTGCAATCAAGTATTAATTTATTTCTTATTTTACCTCTGTCTAAAGCGTTTTTATGAAAATTTCATTCTCTTGTAAATTTTAACTGATATGAAGCACTTTGGGTTACAATTTTTGCATGAAAGGTGCTATACAAATAAAGTTTATTATTATTATTATTATTATTATTATCTGGCCTACATTCAAATCCAAATCAGTTTTAGGCACCACTCAAAAGATCAAAAATCATTTATGCTTGTATCCCTTGTAAATATCTTTCCAAACCAATGTTTTGAAAAGCGTTAATGAATTGCACATCTTTTGTTACTTTATTTTTTTTTGTTTTGGTTTTGTTTATTTTTTTGTTTGTTTTTTGTACAATACAAACATAAGGCAAGGCAAGTTTATTTGTATAGCACTATTCATACACAGGGTAACTCAAAGTGCTTTACAAAGGCATAAATGAATAAATAAATAAATCACAGAAGAATGAAAGACATTAGAAATCACAAAAAGGGTACAATAAAATTAAAAACTGAAATTTAAAAAAAATAATAAAAATAAATAACTAAATAAAAACTTTAATTAAAAAAGTGACATTTGGGATACATTGACCATAAAAAACCTTTTTGACTAACAAGTGGTTTTAGTAAATTTGTAAAAAAAAAAATACAAACACCTGCTTTTCTGAATCGAAAAGACCTTTTGAACAGAGTCTAACCTTTGTTTGGCTCGGAGCATTAGTTGCATAATTTTGTAATAAAAGTCACTGAATTTCATAACATGGGAGTTGAGAAACAGTGAAGTGGTTAATCTTTTTCTTTGACACAAAAGCTCTGTTCTCGTGGAGGTCATTACTACTGTCACATTTGTTATTGAAGTAAAGATGTGATGTGCCAGTGTTTTTTTTTTTTGTTTGGTTTTTTTTGCCAAGCTTTGGTCTTTTTAGCTTTGGGTTAAATTTAAAAGCAGCAGTGAAAGCATTATATGCCTTTACCTGCACAAACAAACTTGCCTTGTCACCATAAATCTGCAACAAAACTTTGTAGTATGTTTTAATTTCTCACTGCAGAAGTAAAATTTCATTACCGTCAGGCAGAGAGGACAATGTTTGATGTTATTATGATAAAACGTTTTGATAATCTCTGTCCTCTGCATCGTAGGAGATAGTCTGATTCATATAACGGCCCAAAAATGCTGACAAAACAAGAGCAGAACGCACCATCAATAATGAGAGTGATTGTATCTCTCTCTTTCCTCCTTTGTTTCTTTCTTTTTATTGTCCTCAGTAGGAGCAATCTGATAAGATAAAGTCCATCCCCTTAGAAATGTTGACACAAATGTTATTTCCTTAAGGTCATCCCTGGCCTATGGAGACAAATTGTCTTTGTTGTCATTTTTTTTTTCCTTCTGCAGGCGGTTGTGTTTTAACTCGGAGGATTATACAGCAAAACATCTGAGGCGGTGGCGGTTAATTTAAGGAGGCTGGGGTCGGCCGTTTCATGAGGCTGCAGGATGAAGGACTGGGTCGTCTTGTGATCAATAATGTGTCGGCTTGAGTCTTGGGGGAGAGTTAAAAAGAAAGCCCCCCCGCTTCCCGTTGGGAGGTGTAGCATCAAAGTCAAAAGACCATTTTGTTGAGGTGGGGGGGACACAGAGGAGTTGAGGCTGGAGAGACTCTGTAACAGTACGTTGTGTCAGTGGTTCTCAGTCTTTTTACAGTGGAGTACCCCTTAAGTATATTTTTAAGCCGAGTACCCCCAACTCTCGCTTCAGCATTTTTGATTGAAAAAATTAGGCAAGATTTCTTTGTGGCAAATGTTTTTTTTTTGTTTTGTTTTTGTTTTTTTTATGTTGTAAACAAACAACATCTATTTGACTGTAATATATTTAAAATAAGTATTTATAAGTACATTTTGTGTGCAAAATATAAACTGAAAAGTTCCCTCTTTCATTAATAAAAAAAAAGAAGAATTGGTGAGTAATGAATAACTGAACCTTTCAGCAACAAAAACAATTACTCAGATAAAATCATCTTAAATAATAAATTTTCAAACTATCATTTCAAAAACCTCTGCCAAGGCAGACCCCCCCCCACCCCCCACCCTGTGTGTTATGATTAAATTACTCCTAAAATGAATTCCTGGACCTTGAAAACCTGTACATGGCATTGGATTCACATTAAAATTATCTATATTGTGCAGTTCTATATGCATATGTTGAAACTGGCCCAATGATAAAGAATCCTTCCAAAAAGTTCTGGATCCAGACAGTGATCTGGGTCACCACCAGAAGGTAATCATTTGTTCCTTGTGCCAGTATCAACATTTCCTGAAAATCCATCCATAACTTCAGTTATCTTGCTAACAGACAGACAAACAAACAAACCCCAATGAAAACATAACCTCCGCTGTTCCTTGACGGAGGCACAAACAGTAAATTATCCAATTTTTATATAGTATATTGATGAAAAACAAGCTTTTTGTGCAGCAGCTTTAACTCTTTTTTTTTTGCATCAAAAAGTGTGGTTTGTTTACATTAAAAACATGGCATTTAAAGGGTTAAAAATGTGACAGTTGTGTATTTGGTATTTTTAGTTTATGGCCCAAAAAGATAAAATACAGAAAAACCTAATAATAAAAAAAAAGTTACAAACCAACTGTATGAAAAACATTTTGACCTTACTTTGCCACTGTGCAGATGCTGTGCTTTTGGTGGTTAGGATGGACCTCTGTGCAGGATGACGGAGGGTTAAAGGAGTGTGAGCTCTACCTTCTGCAGCCTCTGAGCCTCGTCATTAAGTAAATGTAATTCTAGGACGTGATCATTATTCATAGACAATAGTAAAGCAGGCTAACAGTGAATGGCATGAAAAGTTACATCCATACGTCCTTAACTTTTTGAGTTATCTTTCTAACAAACAAACTCTGATGAAAACCTAACCTCCTTGGCGGAGAGAAAAATAAAGAAAAATAAGAAAATTAAGAAAAATAAGCGGAATTTTAACAACATTAAGCCAATATTGTTATTAAATGTTTTGTGCATTTGTAAATCCACTGTGGTCTGTAAGTTGTGTTAATAATAAGCTGAGACATAAAATTGTTTACACTGCTCTTTTTTTTTTTCTGGTTGTACATGATTGTTCAGGTTATTCACATATTCACATAATGCAATTTTACTTTTTCCACTAAAACAAAGATTATTATTTATAAGTTTTGTTCTTATTTTACTGGTCTGACCCTCTTGAGATCACATTGGGCTGAATGTGAATTGGGCACCCACAAGCGTGATCTAATTTTGAGAGCATTTCAGATGGATGTTTGTGTTGCTATGGTTACACAGTCATTTGTGCATCACTGCATTCATTCATCGTGGCTGCTGTAATTTGTTAAGTACTATTGTTGTTGGGAGTTTTTTTTTTTTTTTTTTTTTTGACGAGAATGCGGTTGAATAAATGTCAGATCCGCGCTCGATTTGATCAAGATGGAAAAGATCAGAAAATCTCTTCTTACTATTTCAGTCAGTTTGCATCATCAACCAACAGCGTAAACAGACGTCAGCGTTCACAGCATCAGACAGAGAACATCCTTATATTAGAAAATTACATCCCAACAGGCAATTATCTTGTAGTCAAACCTAGTTTCTCCGAACATGGAGCAGATCATGTGATTGATTCAGACGTGTTTTAATCACAGTGACATGTAGAAATGCCCTTTTCACACAGTAAAGTGTTCTAAATGTAATGGATGTTCTTTCATTAGATCGGCGTTGGATCATAAACGACCAGCTCATCATTGTTGGCAGTGATATTGTAAGTTCGGCCTCTTCTTAATTTTGGTTGGTTTGGGAGATAGATGTGACACTGAGTGAGATATAAGAACTTATTTTTAGACAATACATCTTGAAAATCTTATTTTAAGAAATCTTACCAAGATAATTTTCACTTGTTCCACTGGCAGATTTTTTTTTTTTTTT